>JAODUO010001116.1:0-95000 GCA_025642075.2 Ridgeia piscesae | reverse complement strand
AAATAAATTATGTTAGTATTTGTTTCTGATCTCCACACAATAATATTTAAGTAAGGCAAAGAGAGAATTGTATAAAATACATTTTCTATTTATATCAAGTAAATGACTGCATCTATACATAATAGCGGTACTTTTTGAAAGCTTTGATTGAACATATTTTATGTAAGCTTTCCAATTTAGAAGTTAATCAATAAATACACCCAAAACCTTTGTGACCCTTACTCTTTCAATATTAACATTGTTTATTTTTATATTTACTTCTTTGTTGAGCGTACGACTTCCATACAGCATATAATTGGTTTTAATTATGTTCACAGTTAATTTATTTACTGGAAACCATACGCATAATTCATTTAGTCTACTGATATTGCTATTTGCATAAAAATGAGGATGAATTTTACGAGATTAGATAAGTTACGCATATCATTAATATATAGAATAAATAGTTTGGGGCCCAATATTGAACCCTGTGGGACACCAAATGAAATATTTCGCATATCAGAGTTACATTTGTTAAACGACAGACACGGCTTTCTATTTTCAAAATAACTATTAACCCATTTAAATGCCACACCACGGATACCACGAAATTCCATTTTCTTACATAATAGTTTGTGGTTGACTGTGTCGAATGCCTTTTTTGAGTCAATAAACACACCACTAGCATATTGTTTTGCATCTAATGATTGGGTAAGTCCGTCAATGAGATCAATTAGTGCATGACATGTTGACATGTTTTATTTGAATCCATATTGGTTTGGGTTTATCACGTTGTGTTTAGTAATAAAGGCCTCTAGACGAGAATTGAAAAAAATCTAATATTTTTGAGAACTGTGGTAATAGTGAATTAGGCCTGTAGTTAGTTCACGTATATTTATCCCCAGACCTAAAACGTGGGATAACCTTTGCTATTTTCATTTCCCGGGGATTACTCTGGTAATGAAAGATAAATTATAAATATACGTGATAGGTTTTGCAATGCAATTAATAATTTGTTTAATCAAAAGCACACTGATGTCGTCGCAATCTGTGGATGTTTTACATTCCCAAGTATTCACAGTTCGGATAACTTCCTCACTAACTAGAGTAAGAAATAGACGTTTATTATTTCAGTTTCCTAGGTAGTTATAGATGGAAGCATTTGTTGGAACCGTTACATCCTTCGAAAATTCCGGACCTTTGTTTGTAAAATAATTGATAAACATGTTTGCTATATCTTTCTTATTACTAATGGTAATATTATTATTTTCAAATTCCCATTACAGTTTTAAGTACGTTCCATGTACCAGCAATGTCATTTTTCTTCTTAGCGAGTAAACCGCTATAATACAGTTTCTTAGAAGATCTGAGAATACTTATTAGTTTATTTTTATAAGACTGATATCCGGTTTATTAGATAATTGGTCTGGATGATAGAAATGCTTCATACAAGTGATTTTTCTTGATACATGCATTTTTTATTCCTTTGGTAAACCATGGTTTTTGTAAGCTAGTGTTTGTGATACTTTAGGTTGTATTGTTGACACAGGGCAATGTTTGATGTGCGTTTTAGTAAAACAATCAATCAAGTTTTCATACGCTGTATTTTCATTCTCATTACCGACAACAGTACGCCAAGAATGTTCCATTAAATCGTGTGTCAGGGCACTAATGTTTTCATTGCTAAGATGGCGAATATACTTATTAGAACGTTCACTGATATTGTGCTTTGCAGTACAATGGCGCAGAGCAAATACTGGAAGGTGATCACTGATATCATGCACCAATAATCCACTATCAATCTTGTTTTCAAGATCAGTGGTAAAAATGTTGTCTATAAGTGTTGCAGAGATATGACTATCACTTTTAAGAAAATCTATGTTGAAATCGCCACATATATATATATACAAGGTTTTAGTGCAACGTATATGACTAAATAACTGTTTTATACTGTTATGATCCAAATGTCAGAACGAGAGCACCTATACACACAACTGACCAATGCCGTTTTGTTTCGGTTGATTTCACATTCGTCAGTAACACATTCTAATAGGTCATCAAATGTTAGTGACTTTGTTTCACATAGTCGTCCATTTAGCTTCTTGTTAACATAAATGACCACACCACAACTTATATATATATATATATATATATATATTATATATATATATATATGTATGTGTGGGTGTGTGTGTTTGTGTGCGTGAGTAGCTATGAATATAAATGCATAACAACAATACTACTCACACGTATGATAGAGTGCGTTATAGTTTCTTTCCCAAGAACAGCTGTATCCAGTGTCAGTATTTTCGCAGAAACCCGAATGTCTGCAAGGACTTGACTTGCACGCATTAAAATCTGTTATTACATCAGAAAACAATATCAGATGATTTCGTTAGGTTTCTCCTTTGAATAGTTATAAATTAAACTATTTAAACAATTGACGCATTGAAACCAATATATATTATTTGCACATGTATACTTCATCTGCATTGACATTATATGTTCATGGTAGTGGCATTAAATGTATGCGGTGTTTTGTGAATCATCCTACAAAAGCGGTAATTAATACTTCCATTAAGGGTAAATCAGTGTATGTTTGTGGTAATAAGTACTGCTTCACGCCTCTAAATAAACACAATTCAATAATAATACGTATGACAACGTTCTTGTAGGACAGTATTGTCTAAACTATATACGTTAAGCAAAGAAGGCATCGTACAAATCATAATATATTCATTTCACTTGCAAATGATCTTCATACGTAAGCTGTTGTTGAAATATAGATGCATGCAATTTTGGGCATCAGTTGCACGAAACAGTTGTCACCTTAGTAGTAAATAACAGTAAAACAGAATCTCTCAATCGACGTGGCCGTCTTTATCATCAGCATCACCGTGCAGCCGAATTGTCCGATGATTGTCGAAGGCATGGAACGTCCGCGCTTCTTGCTTGTTCTCCTTAGTATTACCCTTCTTACGATGCCATGTGAATGTACGCAATATCCATCGGTTTTCTCGTCTTCTACCGATATGTCTTGACAATGTTTACTTACGTCTTCCCATTCCGTATTCTGACTTGTTAAATCATGTATATGACGGCTGACTTGTCCTTTATCCAGACACGTAGTGTACCCACTATGTGATGGTTATCTTACATTTTTCCTTCTTTGTTTGTGTGACTATGCAGCATGTTCATCTCCAGATTGGTGAGTTCCCGTATTTCCGCGCTGTATGTCATTGCTGGAAGAATGCGTCAGTTGTAGACTAGTCTCGCCGAGCAGGATTAAAGGGTACCTTTGTGATTGCTGCACAGTTGGCAGAGATTTTTCTTTAAATCTCGTTTTCTTCGTATTATATCTATGCTCATGTATTGCTGTTTACCGGTACATGTACTTTTCAATATTCTCTCTTCAAAGTGGTGTGTATTTTCCTATTATCTCGTGATCTTCATACTCTGTTTCAGAAATACGAATGTATCTATCCTGCTTGTCTAGACATGAAATCATATTCTATTCGCCTATGCATTCTTTTTCTTTTTTTCTCGGGTTCGTTGATGCCGTAATCGTTTCTCGTATACGTTGTACTCACTGACACCCAGCGCTGGGATTCGTGCCCCGACACCTCCACTCGGGAGTACAGCGCTCGACTGCTCGACCACAGCGCGACTTTTTCTAGGAACACGGTTGCGATGCATAATGATTAGAAATTCTTCAATTATATGACTCACACGTTTTATATTATAAATTGTCACCGTTTAGATAACTCATTACCTTTGTATGCCGTCATTAAAAACAAACTATTCATAATGTTCTTGGAAGAGGGAGACCGAATACAGCCAGCGCCATAGATGACTCGAATAAGGAGCATATGTGTTATGAGAAATAGGAATTACATTGCATATACTTTGATATCATAAACCTCCAAAACATGCTATTTAATTGATTAATGCTATTTAATTGAATTAATGTTGATTATCGTTTTTTACACGCGCGCACACACACACACACATATATATATATATATATATATAATGTATGTATATTCTTCAATGATGCCGCCACACCGCTGTTTCTAAGCATACCTAGGATAAGTTACATTAAAGGTTTAATCTGTTCTTGCATGACTTGTAAATGTTGTTTGTTATACATTAACTTGTAACTGTATGTAGCAAAACCATAAATGCAACTATTTAAATAAATCTTTATACAAGGAGTACTGATTTTGAGAGGAGTGGTTTCGGAGATAGTATTACCTATATCTTGTAATTGAGCTGCCTGTCAACGCTGCATTTCGGAGTATATATATACACATATAAATATATATATATACATTATGTATATATATATATATATATATATATATATATATATATATCGAGCTTACCTTCGCAGAGTGTACCCACATAATTATCCTTGCAAATGCATTTGTAACCATCCGGAAATTTAGTGCACGGGGCCCCGTTTTGGCATGGTTGTCTTTTGCAGGCGTTCAACTCTGTAGACATTAATATGTTTTCAATAATTGTGTATTCCAACGACGCTAAATACATTCACTCAGTGGCAAAGAGATGAAATGAATGCGACTTTCATTAAAAAACACACTTTAACGTTACCACCGACAGTCCCGAATTACGTGTAAATGCCTTAAATTCTACTACCTTTCAGTTACAAATAAATAGTGTAATTATTGCTAAGCGATTAACATAAATTTGGTGAGTTTCGGTGTGATTGTATTTTATTTTATGAATATTCTCCTAAAACGAACATGAAAACATGAAAGTATATATTTGATCAATATAAATACATACAAGTAAGGCCACTACATGAAACTGTCAACATGAACACAACTCTGGGGACATGTACTGAACGTTTATGGGTCAGGAATGTCCCTCGTTCACCCACACAACTGTATCAACCTATGTTTGTAACCATTGGTGTCCCTCACAAGTGCTTTCAATGGGTCTTCTTCTTCTTCACCTTTTCCCACTAGGTGAGGTCAGCGGCCCGAATTCTTGATTTCCAGAATGTTATGTCCTAGGAATCCTCCGGGGTGAACCGCCGTTCCTGCATGTTCCTTCGGACGCAATCCATCCATCTCCCTCTTGGTCTTTTTCCTGGCACCATCATATCAACAATTGCTCGCACTTCGTTGTTTTCTTCCATTCTCTGCATGTGTCCATACCAGCGTAGTATCATTTCTCTTACTTTCCCTTGAATGCTATTCACTCCTGGCTCTCAGTATACCGTTAATTCTTCTCAACATCCTCATCTCTGTTGTCTCGAGAATATGTTCCTCCTTCTTTCTAACTATCCAACATTCTGCTCCATACAGAAGTACTGGTCTAATGACAGTCGTGTAGAGCTTGATCTTTAATTTTCTTGGCAAGTGCTTTCAATGGGTGACGCAGTAAAATAATGTGGTATCTAAACAAATATACGACAATAGTCATTTGATAATGATTCGCTTATCAATATAGAAATATAATATGTCAAATTAAAGGTTTTCATCGGCTTATCGATAACATAGCATTGAACTACCACGCGATATTCACAAGTATGATAGTTCAGGGTATCACCCAAGAGAGGTAACGACAGGTGCAGCAAGGTGAGGTGAGGTGGCTCAGGGGTAGACTTTTGGACTCTCGACTAAGAAAACCCAGGTTCGAATCCTGTGCTGTGGTGTTACAAACTTGGGCAAGTTTGTTCACTCTACATTGCTTCAGTTCATTCAGCTACATAAATGAGTACTTGGCTATAGTAAGTGATGAGTGTGTGCACGAGCAGCCTTCGCGCATTAATTGTAGCATAAGGCTGGATGCTTTCCAGATAATTTTAGACGGTGTTTGATTAAACAGGTCTGCAAGGGAAGTAAAGTGTAAAAGCGCTTTCAGCAGTCCTGAGGACTGGATACAACGCTATATAAAAAAATTCCTTTTTTAGTTGAGGTGACGTATAGGATAGGGTAGTGTTAGTGGTGGGCAGGGCAGGTTAGTGTAGTGTCGCGTAGCATAGTGTACTGTTGAGCAACGCAAGGCAGGGTAGTGTTGTATAGGGTAGTGTTGCGCAGAGCAGGGCAGGGTAGTGTGGTATAGTGTAGTGTTGGGCAGAGCAAGGCAGGATAGTGTGGTATAGTGTAGTGTTGGGCTGAGCAAGGCAGGATAGTGTGGTATAGTGTAGTATTGAGCAGAGCAAGGCAGGATAGTGTGGTATAGTGTAGTGTTGGGCTGAGCAAGGCAGGATAGTGTGGTATAGTGTAGTATTGAGCAGAGCAAGGCAGGGTAGTGTGGTATAGTGTAGTATTGGGCAGAGCAGGGCAGGATAGTGTGGTATAGTGTAGTATTGAGCAGAGCAAGGCAGGGTAGTGTGGTATAGTGTACTGTTGGGCAGAGCAGGGCAGGATAGTGTGGTATAGTGTAGTATTGAGCAGAGCAAGGCAGGATAGTGTGGTATAGTGTAGTTTTGGTCAGAGCAGTAGTGTGGTATAGTGTAGTGTTGGTCAGAGCAGGGCAGGGTAGTGTGGTATAGTGTAGTGTAGGTCAGAGCAGGGCAGGGTAGTGAGGTATAGTGTAGTGTTGGGCAGAGCAGGGTAGTGTGGTATGTTGTAGTGTTGGCAGAGCAGGGCAGGGTAGTGTGGTATGTTGTAGTGTTGGTCAGAGCAGGGCAGGGTAGTGTGGTATAGTGTAATTTTGGTCAGAGCAGTAGTGTGGTAAAGTGTAGTGTTGGTCAGAGCAGGGCAGGGTAGTGTGGTATAGTGTAGTGTTGGGCAGAGCAGGGCAGGGTAGTGAGGTATAGTGTAGTGTTGGACAGAGCAGGGTAGTGTGGTATGTTGTAGTGTTGGACAGAGCAGGGCAGGGTAGTGTGGATAGTGTATAGTGTTGGGCAGAGCAGGTAGTGAGGTATAGTGTAGTGTTGGACAGAGCAGGGCAGGTAGTGTGGTATGTTGTAGTGTTGGGCAGAGCAGGGCAGGTTAGTGAGGTATAGTGTAGTGTTGGACAGAGCAAGGTAGTGTGGTATGTTGTAGTGTTGGACAGAGCAGGGCAGGGTAGTGTGGTATAGTGTAGTGTTGGAGAGAGCAGGGCAGGGTAGTGTGGTATGTTGTAGTGTTGGGCAGAGCAGGGCAGGGTAGTGAGGTATAGTGTAGTGTTGGACAGAGCAGGGTAGTGTGGTATGTTGTAGTGTTGGGCAGAGCAGGGCAGGATAATGCGATATAGTGTAGTGTTGGTCAGAGCAGGGCAGGGTGGTATAGTGTAGTGTTGGACAGAGCAGGGCAGAGTAGTGTGGAATAGTGTAGTGTTGGACAGAGCAGGGCAGGGTAGTGTGGTATAGTGTAGTGTTGGACAGAGCAGGGCAGGGTAGTGTGGTATAGTGTAGTGTTGGACAGAGCAGGGCAGGGTAGTGTGCTATAGTGTGGTGTTGGACAGAGCAGGGTAGTGTGGTATAGTGTAGTGTTGGGCAGAGCAGGGCAGGGTAGTGTGGTATAGTGTAGTGTTGGACAGAGCAGGGTAGTGTGGTATAGTGTAGTGTTGGACAGAGAGGGCAGGGTAGCGTGGTATAGTGTAGTGTTGGACAGAGCAGGGCAGGGTAGTGTGGTATAGTGTAGTGTTGGACAGAGCAGTGGTAGTGTGGTATATGTAGTGTTGGACAGAGCAGGGCTAGGGAGTGGTATAGTGTAGTGTTGGACAGAGCAGGGCAGGGTAGTGTGGTATAGTGTAGTGTTGGACAGAGCAGGGTAGTGTGGTATAGTGTAGTGTTGGACAGAGCAGGGTAGCGTGGTATAGTGTAGTGTTGGACAGAGCAGGGCAGGGTAGTGTGGTATAGTGTAGTGTTGGACAGAGCAGGGCTGGGTAGGGGTATAGTGTAGTGTTGGCAGAGAGGCTAGTGTGCTAGTGTAGTGTTGGACAGAGCAGGGGTAGTGTGGTATAGTGTAGTGTTGGACAGAGCAGGGCAGGGTAGTGTGGTATAGTGTAGTGTTGGACAGAGCAGGGCAGGGTAGTATGGTATAGTGTAGTGTTGGACAGAGCAGGGCAGGGTACTGTGGTATAGTGTAGTGTTGGACAGAGCAGGCAGGGTAGTGTGGTATAGTGTAGTGTTGGACAGAGCAGGGTAGTGTGGTTTAGTGTAGTGTTGGACAGAGCAGGGTAGTGTGGTTTAGTGTAGTGTTGGACAGAGCAGGGTAGTGTGGTATAGTGTAGTGTTGGACAGAGCAGGCAGGGTAGTGTGGTATAGTGTAGTGTTGGACAGAGCAGGGTAGTGTGGTTTAGTGTAGTGTTGGACAGAGCAGGGTAGTGTGGTATAGTGTAGTGTTGGGCAGAGCAGGGCAGGGTAGTGTGGTATAGTGTAGTGTTGGACAGAGCAGGGCAGGGTAGTGTGGTATAGTGTAGTGTTGGACAGAGCAGGGTAGTGTGGTATAGTGTAGTGTTGGACAGAGCAGGGTAGTGTGGTATAGTGTAGTGTTGGGCAGAGCAGGGCAGGGTAGTGTGGTATAGTGTAGTGTTGGACAGAGCAGGGCAGGGTAGTGTGGTATAGTGTAGTGTTGGACAGAGCAGGGTAGTGTGGTATAGTGTAGTGTTGGACAGAGCAGGGTAGTGTGGTATAGTGTAGTGTTGGCAGAGCAGGGCAGGGTAGTGTGGTATAGTGTAGTGTTGGACAGAGCAGGGCAGGGTAGTAGTGGTATAGTGTAGTGTTGGACAGAGCAGGGCAGGGTACTGTGGTATAGTGTAGTGTTGGACAGAGCAGGCAGGGTAGTGTGCTATAGTGTAGTGTTGGACAGAGCAGGGTAGTGTGGTATAGTGTAGTGTTGGGCAGAGCAGGGCAGGGTAGTGTGGTATAGTGTAGTGTTGGACAGAGCAGGGCAGGGTAGTGTGGTATAGTGTAGTGTTGGACAGAGCAGGGCAGGGTAGTGTGGTATAGTGTAGTGTTGGACAGAGCAGGGTAGCGTGGTATAGTGTAGTGTTTGGCAGAGCATGGCAGGGTACTGTGGTATAGTGTAGTGTTGGACAGAGCAGGGCAGGGTAGTATGGTATAGTGTAGTGTTGGACAGAGCAGGGCAGGGTAGTGTTGGACAGTGCAGGGTAGCGTGGTATAGTGTAGTGTTGGACAGAGCAGGGTAGCGTGGTATAGTGTAGTGTTGGACAGAGCAGGGTAGTGTGGTATAGTGTAGTGTTGGACAGAGCAGGGCAGGGTAGTGAGGTATAGTGTAGTGTTGGACAGAGCAGGGCAGGGTAGTGAGGTATAGTGTAGTGTTGGACAGAGCAGGGCAGGGTAGTGAGGTATAGTGTAGTGTTGGGCAGAGCAGGGCAGGGTAGTGTGGCATAGTGTAGTGTTGGACAGAGCAGGGTAGCGTGGTATAGTGTAGTGTTGGGCAGAGCAGGGCAGGGTAGTGAGGTATAGTGTAGTGTTGGGCAGAGCAGGGCAGGGTAGTGAGGTATAGTGTAGTGTTGGGCAGAGCAGGGCAGGGTAGTGTGGTATAGTGTAGTGTTGGCAGAGCAGGGCAGGGTAGTGTGGTATAGTGTAGTGTTGGGCAGAGCAGGGCAGGGTAGTGTGGCATAGTGTAGTGTTGGACAGAGCAGGGTAGTGAGGTATAGTGTAGTGTTGGGCAGAGCAGGGCAGGGTAGTGAGGTATAGTGTAGTGTTGGGCAGAGCAGGGCAGGGTAGTGTGGTATAGTGTAGTGTTGGGCAGAGCAGCAGGGCGGTATAGTGTAGTGTTGGGCAGAGCAGTGCAGGACAATGCAATAGTGTAGTGTTGGGCAGAGCAGGGCAGGTAGTGCGGTATAGTGTAGTGTTGGGCAGAGCAGGGCAGGGTGGTATAGTGTAGTGTTGGGCAGAGCAGTGCAGGACAATGCAATATAGTGTAGTTTTGGGCAGAGCAGGGCAGTGTAGTGCGGTATAGTGTAGTGTTGGGCAGAGCAGGGCAGGGTAGTGTGCTATATTGTAGTGTTGGGCAGAGCAGGGCAGGATAGTGTGGTATAGTGTAGTGTTGGGCAGAGCAGGGCAGGGTAGTGTGCTATATTGTAGTGTTGGGCAGAGCAGGGCAGGATAGTGTGGTATAGTGTAGTGTTGGGCAGAGCAGGGCAGGATAATGTGGTGTGGTATGGTATGGTATGGTATGGTATGGTGTAGTGTAGTGTAGTGTAGTGTAGTGTAGTGTAGTGTAGTGTAGTGTAGTGTAGTGTAGTGTAGTGTAGTGTAGTGTAGTGTATGTAGTGTAGTGTAGTGTAGTGTTGCATAGTGCAGGGCAGGGCAGGGTAGGGTAGGGCAGGGCAACGCAAGGCAACTAAGTATTTTTATGTAGCAAAGATATGCAACCCTTAGGATTTCTCAAAACACTTCACTTTACTCCCTGCAGACCTATTCAGTCGAACACCATCTCGACTTCTCTGAGAAGTATCCTGCCATGCAGCACAGGATTTGAACCCGATTATTTTAGTCGAGTTTCCGAAGCCACTTCACCACTGCGATATTAAAAGATAGGCTGACATCTTCAATTGACCTCAACGCTTAAAAACAGGGAGTGATAGACTTGTGCTCGTGCACGAGGGGTATATCTACCTATGTGGTTTATAAAGTGTTTGCTCAAGACATGTACTGGTAAAAGACGATGTATTGTTAAACCGGCTGTACCTTATTTTATCACTCGATACATCAGACATTCTATATAATGTTTAGTCAGTGTATTTTCACAACTGATTAGTTGCAGTGCAAATGTTAACCTCGACCATACCTCTTCCAAAAATGAATACTTCACAAAGGGTCAGCCAACGGTGCATTTTTCGTATTTGGATCTTCACTGAAATCCCTGTGGTGTTAGCTCTACACATGAATGCTGTCGTCTCTTGTGTCGCCATTCTGTTTCTGTGCGATCCACACAACGTATACACTCCATCATTTGGACCAACGGCAATAGTGAATTCCCGCAGGCGAAGACCTGATATACAGGTAATGTCTTTCTTAACATGACATGTTAAGCAATTGTCACAAGTTCGTAGGCAACAATAGTACATGGTATCATCCATTCCCGCAATGCCACTTACCAACTGTAGGAACGAAAGCAGCTATAATGTTTCAACGTTTTGATAATACGGGGTAATATGAATAACACATGTACCTGCTAGATTGCATTAGTTTTCGATAGAGACATTTTGATATGATGTTTTAAAACTGTAATAATTTAAGTTCAAGAAGAAAATTATTTATTTATCTAAAAATTTACAATTCTATATATCATTTTTAATTCCTACTACATTAAGTTTTATTTGTTCAAGCTTAGAAGCTTATTGTACGTTATTTATTTGTTGGTAAAATTAATATATTCATATGTAGCCAGATCGTTTCGTTAGACTACTATATCGTACACATTTGCTTAAATTCGATATACGACGTATTACAATACCTTACCAGGTGTATATATATTATATATATATATATATATATATATATATATATATATATATATATATATATATATATATATAACATGTTCAGATTATCACATCTTACAATTGCTTGTCCTATTAACCTCCCCAGTATGTTACACTACAGAGCATCTGCAGTTGGTATCACATGTGTTTGGTGTAAGATGCTGACAGTAGGAAACACATGAGGAAATATTACGTCGTCTATTTACTTACCGCAACATTCACCACGATTTACTATCATGACTTCGCTCACAAGAATGGCATGTTTGAACGTGACTTGCCACCATGGGTAGTCTATTCTGTACGTTTGCGTGCAGCTTCCTTGCCGCATTGCATCATTTCTGTTTCCATCTATGGCCAGTTCGGCTCCGTACATGCGTTTGTGACGTGCCTGTGTCGCAATTCCTTGAGGTGCGAAATTTATACCCTTGGCTGTAATAATCAGATAGATTATGTTGGTGTCTATTATTTATAAGGTTTTCATTAGCGCCTGACACAGTTGTGTGAAAATTATTTAGACGTTGCTTTTTTCGAAATCCAAGATGGCCGCCGCCAAGTCTCTCAAATGTGAAAAAGTGTATATAACTTTTAATAGAAATATAGATAAAGGATGATTTTGTTGTATATTGTGACGCAATCAAGTGTTCCCAATACAGTGATGGCAACTAAAACCGTTTAGGAACTTATCTTTATTACCGAAACCCAAGATGGCCGTCGCCTAAAATCTGCCAATCATGAAAACCTGTATAACATTTGACAGATATGTAGAATAAGGGTAAGTTTGGTGGTGTCTGTTGTGTGTTTCTCAGATAGGTCCAAAACAATGGTGGCGCTAAACACATTCTAAACTTTACTTAGTTACTGAAATTCAAGACGGCTGCCACCCAGAATCCTTCAAACATTAAAATTACAATGTGTGCACCTACAGCGATCGGTTATAATATGAATATATAATATATAATTACACGTTAACAACTGAAAGTGATAAAACAAGAGCATTACAAAAGAAAGAAATAAGAGCATAATATATACATGATCAATTAACAAGCCTATTGGTTGTTAGTCCTAACCTAACTTAAATTCGTAACAATACGTAATTGTTTTTGTATAATAAGTAAAATTATGGGCATGTAAAATGACAACTTTCATAATATATTATAGAGTTCATTACCAAGTTGGCATACCCAATCAATCAATCAATCAATCAATTTTATTTCGCCACAACGACAAGAATACATTATACATGAACATGAGCAATCAAAACAACAACAAAGTATTGTTACGTGGTGGTCACATGGCACATAATGTGCCTTCTTCCTGTGACCCCAAAACAAGTACAGATACATATATATTTATACATGTAGAATAACGAAATCGCTGTTCTCAATATAATTTATTTGACAATATAATTGATTTGACAACGGACTGGGGGAATGTTAAAACAAATTGATAATCTTTTGTAAATCCAAACAGTTTGTCTTTTTAAATAAACGATTTTAGTTACACTCTACACATCTGGGATTTAGGCAATGCACATGGTTAAGGTAGCTAGATAGATAGTGTTTATATATCACATATTTGAATTTATGTCTTATAATCATGGTTATTCCATAGTTTTGTAAAATGATGTAAAGGTAACTTAGAAGAAAAATGTGTTCTGGGTTTTCCTGTACGTGTTTGGTTGTGTTGTCTGGTAATTCTGGTGTTAGTGGCTAGATTATTTGTTGGTATATAATGTTCGAAGGGTTTAGGCAGTGTTTTATGGTAATACTCAAACATAAATAATGAAACATGCAATTTGTGTATATCAATGATTTAAATAATATTTTCAGATTTAAAAATAGTATCGGTGTGACTTCTATATCTTTTGTTGTTAATTATTCGTAAAGCACGTTTTTGTCAGGTTTGCAACTTCATTACTGTGCTTGTACACCGTAAGTTAAATAACTTTGAATTAAAGTATAATAGAGAGTTTTAAAGGTATTATGTGACAAGAAATGTTTCAGTCTGTTAATTGTAACAATTGCTCTAGATATCTTAGAACTGATTATATTAATATGTTTTTTCCCATGTTAAGTGTTTATTAATATGTATTCCTAAAAACTTGACCGATTCGTCTGTGTTATCCTTTCCAATATGATTAACATTTTCATTGTTTATTTTGATACAGTTATTTACCTGATATTTGTTATTCGGTTGGCTAAATATGCAAACATTTGTTTTTTTAACATACAATGCGAATTTATTAGCACCCAAGTAATCGCACAAATGTTTTAATTCTTGGTTTATGTTGTTAATTAAAGTATCAATATGAGGACCTGATTTGTATACAGTTGTGTCATCAGCAAAAGACAATACATTTAAAGACGTAGAATAAATGATATCATTAATAAAAATCTGAAATAAGATTGGTCCAAGTACGGATCCTTGGGGCACTCCAGTTGTTATGTTTTTCTTAGAAGACTTACAGTTATGTATTTCAGTGTACTGTTTTCGATTGGATAAGTAACTGGCAAACCATTTATTACTTAATCACCGAATGTAATTTATACAGCAAAATGTCATGGTCTATTGTATCAAATGCCTTTAAATGGTCCAGAAACACAGCCAATGTAGGGTCTTTTGTTATTTTATCATTTGCCGTTGAAATGTCCTTTAGCAAATGCAATATTGGGTGAATTGTAGTGTTTTGCTCGTAACCCATACTGACGTTTATACAAAATGTTATATTTGTCTAGAAAAATATAACATATAGGTTGAAATCAGCGAATACCTCCAAAATGAGCCAATACTGCAACTCGTCCAACAGTGTCACAACCGGAAGTTATTAAAACTCGGGGCACATGAGCACTCGTATAATAAACGCGTAGTTGTGTCACCTTTACCAATCCCCTAACACAGCGACCAGCGCCTGCAAGCAATTGCCCTTTACCGCCCACACGGCTAGCACACACGGAAACATCCGACGATAACACCTAGCCACATGTTCAAAATCGAGGCACAGAGAGCTCTCGTATAACAAAGACATATATGTGTCATCTTTACCAATCCCCTAACACAGCAACCGTCGCCTGCAAGCGAATGCTCCTTTACTGCAACACACGGCTAGCACCATAGCAACATTTTGCGACACACGTAGTGAATTATACGTTGCCGTAAACGTTGGCACAATATAAATAAGCATCATTTTAGCAAAAGATTCACATGCTGAATATCAACATTATTGAAGATATGTCTGAGAACATATATTTTGTGTGTGATGCGCGTGAAATTAGAACACTATTACCTTTTACTATTAATTGTTTAATTTACAAACGAACTAAATACATTTCATCCGTTTATCTTTTTAAAACGTATCGGCAGGAAAGTTTAAACAAACATTACTAACACGACACGACCCGCGTAGGCCCAACAGTCTGCAATATGTTTCTGGCGTTTCAGCTGACGCGTGCGATACGCCAGAATAGCTCGCTTGGCGGTGACATGTATCTGGTTGTCCTTGCACTGCCGATTGTAGTCCTTCAGGCGAGTGCGCGCCCGAAACACTTCGTCACGCACCGCTTCGCTGCGTTCATCTCTGGCAGCCAGACCGGTCTTTAGTGACTGAACCTCTTTGTCTAGGTGTGCAATCTGCAGATGCATAGCTGCACATACCGTTTTGATTAGTATCGGGGCAATTACCTCGATTATTTCATGAACGGTCTTTTCTTGTTCCTTTTTTCCGCTTTTCGGCGTTTCACCGAGGGCACTGGGCTGCAGTTTAAACTTCTCAAGTTCATTCTCGAAGTACGACTCGACCACACTGTTGATCTCTTCGATTGACATTGTGATCAATGAAGCGGAACGTCTGGTCAACGGTCAGTCAGCGTGGCGGTTCTATGGGTGTGGCGTAGCGTGCGTGTCGTGGCGCGGACAAACAGTATTTGTGGCAAACGTACTAAATGCACCATCGTCTGTGACGACATGCGCCTTCACTACAATACCCACTAGTGCCACTACCGTATTATCTGCGAGACTATTAATGGGAGATGGCGCCTAGACTATCTGAAGCCTAACTCTAATGACAGTTCTTGAAGCCCTCCTCTCACTCTCTTTCCCCCTCTCTCTGTCCCCTCTCTCTCTCTCTTTCTCCCTCTCACGCTCTCTCTTTCTCTCTCTCTCTCTCTCTCTCACTCTCTCTCTCTCTCTCTTTCTATTGGCAAAGTAAGCGCATTTCTGTCTGTGTCTGTGTAATTGTATATGAAGAGCAGCTGAACTGATTGATTCATTGAATGATTGATTTTGTTCAATATCAAATGTTGACATTGTATAAATATAAATACAAAGAACATAAAATATTATATTGATAACACAAAGGCTGCAAGCACCATTTTCTACGTGTATTGATATAGACAGATACATGATAGACTTTGACACAATATGTCACAAATTGTGGACATCGCTGATCAACAAACGTAATCCAAATGGCCGTTTTATAATGTTGCCGACCTCATGATGGATGGATCGAATAAAAAAACGTGATATGCATGATATAATGGGGATGTTCCATTGAATAAACACACTGATGAATTATGCTAGACGGCATGTGCAATGATCGGGATTTCAGGATGTGCTAATTGAGGCGGAAGTGTTTGTTCAACTTACCTTGAGCTCAGTCTTTGAAGGGAGTCAATATGTTTGCTCCTTTCAAAGAATACTAATGGTTTCGTACATGTTCAGCTAGATGACGTGGGAGGCGATGTGACAGTGGTTTGTGTGGAGTGGTCGTAAAGATAAACGATCACATGATGACATGTGCGAACGAAGTACAAAGGGTTTTCTGCGAGAAGAAGAGGTATGTGGAGACATGTGCAGACTTTATTGGGCAATCCTTTGAGTTTCACGAACAATTTGAGAATTATTTTCTCAAAGAATGCTGCTCGAAGTCTCACATCTGCCGTGTGCAACAATTTAATCTCACATCTGACATCAATAAGCTTACTATTGCATTAGATGAATAAACATTTCAAAAATCTTCTGGATTTCAAAACCCCATCAACAAGCGGTTGGCAGAGGATGAAGTGGCAGTATGGCTGATCCATGTGAAAGAGAATTTAAATCGACTGGTTCAAGAATTCCGGAAAGAGCGATTCCTCTTCCTGCGTAAGGCAAAACACTGTACATGACCATATAAAAACATACCTTGCCTGAAATTAGCTGTAAACCAACTCCAGCGACTTCCAAAACTCCTGTACGTGTGCCATCCAAGATGACAGCGGCTGCTCATCGTGACACTGAGATCGGGAAATATCGGGACAGACACATATCAGGACGCATGTAAATCTTCAAGCCAATAATTAGAACTGTTTTTGTTTTTTGATTTGTCTTTCTGTGTAACGAGGACCGAAATGTACTACTTCCTAGCAAACAGGCCAAATATGTTTTAATACGTAGCAGCCGTTACCTATATCATAATTGGAAGTAACCACAACGTGGTTAACTGGATGTAGAGGGGGAAATGAAAATAAAATTACGAACATGAGGCCACCAAGAGTAATTACCAGGGAAATAGGTTCAAATAACGTCAAATTCCAGCTGGAACTGAGAAAGGTATTCGAGAAACGAAAGAACTAAACAACATCGAAACCATGGGCGAAAGCATCAAGACATCATCCAACAATGTGCGATAAACTTAATTAAGGCAACCATCAAGCTACTGAAATCGCTAATATAATTACCAATAAGAGTTTGACATCACAGAGACCGAGGAAAGTCAGAAGAATGCAGACACTGGGCAAAGACAGACTGATCACCTTCCTAGACAAACATGTTAGATAAATCCATGGTCAATATGATATCATAAAACGAACAGAGGAATTTCTGCACCGAGATATACGACGTTCAACAGAGTACCACAATCCACACTGGCCCCAAAGAGGTACCAGAAAACAAAACACCATGGGTGGTGGAAGCAGCAGTAAGATACATGCTGAATTGTACAGCATCAAACAATCACCATATTGGCATTGACTTATTAAAGCAGGTGGAGATACCATCCCAAAAGCATTTGCTACGCTCTACATTAAACGCTTTTTAGAAAGACGAATACCCATACCATGAAGAACGGTAAGATGGAAAAGAAGAGAAATAAGATGCACATCAACAACTACAGATCGATATGTCTGTTATCCAACATCTACAATTCAAAAGTACGAATGTACCAATGGACACAAGATGGAACTCAGCAACGAGAAGAAGATGAGTTCAAAAGAAGATACACAACGACAAATTACATGGACGTCGTAAACCCACTGAACGAGAAGGGCGGAGAATGTAATACCCCGCTCTGAATCGCGATATATATATATATATATATATATATATATATATATATATATATATTGTGTGTGTGTGTGTGTGTTATATATATATAATATATATATAATATATATATATATATATATATATATATATATATATATATATATAACATACCGAATTGTTTAATTTGCGCTGATTTATATACAGTTGAAAATAAACGAGATAGGTAAAAGGAAATAAATAGGAAAACACTGAACCTGACCATTTGTGAGATGCAGGACTCGCATATTATATAGAAAACCGTGGGGTCCTTAAATAACTCTCATCGAGACGGAGATACGGCTCTGACACTCTTTAGTAGCAGCTTCGTGAGAGAAGTGTCACATGCATTTATATATATATATATATATATATATATATATATATATATATATATATATATATATATATATAACCATATTATGTGTCTGTAGCGTCTTATCAATTTATAATGCATGACAGCAGTAATACTCACATCGTTCGTACGCTGGATTATAGATGATTTTTCTTGTCCAAGTGCAGCTGTAACCAGTGTCGGTATTTTTGCACTTACTCGAATATCTGCAAGGACTTGACTTGCACGCATCGGCATCTGTGTCAACAATCACATGATCTCTTTACAATTTTCTTCTTTGAATTTTTTCTGGAAAACATGTTGGTCCAATCCTCTAGTGACACGAGTATACAATCGTTATACGTATGTCCTTCATCTCTACTCAGTGGGTGAATCCATTATGAGGTGTTGTGTATCGTAGAAACACTTTATTTAACCTTTAATCAGGGTTGCGATGTTTGGTCGAAATCAGAATTTCTAAGCTTGATAACTGATTAATTTTAGTTGGTTATCCTGACAACGCACTAATGTCACGCTATTGATAAGAACGTACAGTTCTGAAAATAAGAATATCATATCAAAGACTGAGAGTTGATCAGATAGGTGTTTTAAATAGTGAATGGATATGGAATTGTTGACAAAAGTATTGTTTCTCGGTTAGGGGAGAGATAAGGACTAGAGGACATGGAGTTACATTAGCTAAGAAACAGTGAATACTAGATACTAGAATATTCTCATTTTCACAAAGAACAGTAAATGAATGGAACAGATTATCAGCTGATTGTGTAGGTGCTAGTATTGTTAATATATTTAAAAATAAAACCGACATATACCTACGAAGGCTGGGTACATTTACATAGACAGGTTGGACTCATGATAAATCAAACGGCTTTCTAGTCCACCTACCACCTAGATTTTATAATCTTGGTGGCAATCTTGTTAAATCTTGTTCAATTAATAAAACGCTACTTATTTGTCCAATATATATATATATATATATATATATATATATTTATATATATATATATATATATATATATATATTGTAATATTTTATCAATGTATATTAATTCTACACATATATCTGGTTTTACAACGCACAATAATTGATTGTCATCAATCCCACCTACCGCCGTTTCGAAAGTAAGGCAATTTCGTTCACCCCACATTTGCCTGTGTCTTTCGGAAGAGACTCTAAAGAGCCGGTGGTGCCTTCTATCTGGTGTTTATGCCAGCGGAAGTAAAATATCCCACACAGGGGAGAAATGTGCAACTTGTAATGGACACACTAATTTGAGAGAGAAGGACAACTCCTGCGTTAGGCCAAGTTTAGGCTGTTTGGAGATAAACCACCTAAGACCTAAGACTCAGCCATTAGCTTTACAAATTGCATTGTCCATTAACTTACCTTGATGTATTATTGTCGAGTGCTTGACGTCAATATAAGTTACTCACCTCTTGTTATTCGCCTTTTGGTGACGTTCAGGGCATCACCTTGGTACGCTGAAAACCGACGATTTATTTGGACAATGTCCTCCGTATACCGATGTACATATTCAACATGTCATTATCTGTAGCAATGTCACTAATATCTATGTTAGATATTGGAAACGGTGGTCAATATTCATCTGATAAGAGTGGTATGTTTAAGACTACCTGTTGGTTCTGTATATTTCTTATCTTGGATGACTGAATTGTTATTTCATGGAATCTCTTTTAAGTGAAACCTCTAGCAACATATATTTTCGGCGGTCGCTCCTGAAATGATACACTGAATGGTTTTATATGATGCACCCATAATTCAGGTTTAATGTAATATTTATAAAAAAATTAAGTGACCGATATTTGTGTAGACTGTTTTATACAATTAATTGTGCATATGTAGTAATTGGTAAAATAAAAACATAAAAAACCGCCACTGGTTTTTATTATTATTATTAGTAGTAGTAGTGTGCAGTAGAGAGTAGAGAGAGCAGCAGCAGAGTAGTAGTAGTAGAGAGAGTAGTAGTAGAGTAGTAGTAGTAGTAGAGAGAGTAGTAGAGTAGTAGAGTAGTAGAGAGAGTAGAGTAGTAGAGTAGTAGTAGAGTAGTAGAGTAGAGTAGTAGTAGTAGTAGTAGTAGTAGTAGTAGAGTAGTAGTAGTAGTAGTAGTAGTAGAGTAGTAGTAGTAGAGTAGAGTAGTAGTAGAGTAGTAGCAGTAGTGCAGTAGAGAGCAGAGTAGAGAGAGTAGTAGTAGTAGTAGTAGTAGTAGAGTAGAGAGTAGTAGTAGAGAGAGAGTAGTAGAGTAGTAGTAGTAGTAGTAGAGTAGTAGAGTAGTAGTAGTAGTAGAGTAGTAGTAGAGAGAGTAGAGTAGTAGTAGTAGTAGTAGTAGTAGAGTAGAGAGTAGAGAGAGAGAGAGAGAGAGTAGAGTAGAGAGAGAGGAGTAGAGAGAGAGAGTAGAGTAGTAGAGAGAGTAGAGTAGTAGTAGTAGTAGGCTAGGTAGTAGATAGTAAGAGTAGCTAGTAGTAGTAGTGTAGTAGTGAGTAGTGAGTAGTAGTAGTAGTAGTAGTGTAGTAGTAGATGTGTAGTAGTAGTAGTAGAGTAGTAGTAGTAGTAGTAGTAGTAGTAGTAGTAGTAGTAGTAGTAGTAGTAGTAGTAGTAGTAGTAGTAGTAGTAGTAGTAGTAGTAGTAGTAGTAGTAGTAGTAGTAGTAGTAGTAGTAGTAGTAGTAGTAGTAGTAGTAGTAGTAGTGCTACAAAGGTATAGGCCTGAAGACACAAACTGTTAATGCATTCAAAATTCTTGAGTAATAATGTCAGTTTTCACGTTGTTCGAAAGTAGGAGTAATAATAATAATCATTATTATTGTAAAACTTCTATAGCGCCTATATCCGTAAAAGGTTCAAGCTCACAGCCGCAAGAAACAAAATCATATACGGGGACAGGCAATAGTTGTCGCTGGAGCATGGAGCCGCCGAAAATGTATGGTGGAAAAGCAATTTCAAACAAATATGTTTTAATTTTTGTTTTGCGAATGATGCCTATATAGTTTCAGAAGATTTAATCATAATAGGAGTTGATTGCAAATTATTGGCACAGCCACAGAGAAAGCACCTTTGCCAATATTCAGCTTAGTTTTAGCAACAAAAATATTGTTTGGAAACGGGTAGTCTAAGTGTCCTGGATATATCAGAGAAATGTAGCAGATTAACAAAATATGTCGGTTGTCGAGTAGAAAGAATACGGTAAGTAACAGTAGCCAATTTAAATTTAATTCGATATACAACTAGAAGCCAATGTTACTGCTTAAGTAGCGGTAGTGGTGGTGACGAAGCGAAGTTACAATAGTTCAGTCGACTATTAACCAGAGTTTTAGCAGAAGATAACGATAAATGACGCCGGATTCGACTGAAATCACGTATATGATAAATTATTAATTTATTTATTATACATTTATTCGGATAATCACAGACAGCATGTTTTAATGTCTTAAATGTGTTACCTTATTTGTATATATACATATTGAATATTGTCTAAATTATAATTATATATGATACGCTAATGTGGTGAATTATCTATTATTTCATTCTCGTTTTAACAAGCTTACTATTTCATGTTTACCTGTTGCAATCTATATGATTTCCCACAGAAAAGATTAACTACTATTAATTCTATTATTTATTTATTAAAGAAGAAGACACTCTCCTGCCACAAATGCCGGAAATAACAGAAGAATGTGTCTTGAAACTACTGCTAAAGACCATCCTATTCAAAGCCACTGGGCCAGGTGGTATCACGACAAGAGTTCGCAAGGCGTGTGCCCATCTTACCACTGCTCATCATCATCTTCAGGAAGTCGCAGGAAGAGGGATGTGTGCCAGATGACTGGCGACGTGCTTAACGGGACAGCAATTTTCAAATTGGAAGGCAGAAACAATGCTGCCAACTACAGACCAATTTCTCTAACAACCAGTCTGTGCTGTAAACTGCAGGAGCACTTTGTGGTCAAATACTTTGAAGCACCTAGAAGAACATAACATCTTCACTGACTACAAACTTGGTTTTAGTCAGGAAATATCCAATGTTTTTGACCCGTGAAGTATATAGACATGGGTTTAGCTTAGCGCGTGATTGTGTATTAATGGTGGTGCATACCAGCGTTTCCCCTTTCACATGAGTGAGGTGGGCCACCTCGCTGTATTTCTAAGCCACCTCGCCCAAACTATGCCAACATTCCCACTTCTTAACTATTTCATGACTATTTACTTGCAGTTAATGCTACAAACACATTTACATGCTAATTAATAATTTCTGTCCCCACTATATGCCAGAGAATAGGTTAAAACACACTTTATAATGTACTATTGTTAAGGTAATTTTTTTAACAGCTCCAAGGGGTATGCCACCAGACCACCAAATCACTGCATTGTGCGTTCGACACTTGGTCGGTTCACCATACCACCTCGCTCATCAGTTTAACCAGGGGAGCACTGCATACGACCAGCTTTCTCGTCTTAAAGGCAGCGTGGTTGGAAGCTTCCCAGTGAGGTGGTAACCTACGGAATGAGTTGGCTCCATCTAGTGGTAGAGGTCGGTAAGGTAACGAAGATATCATCATTCGTGCGTGTATGAAAAAACGAACGCAACACGACAGTAGACGAGTGCACACGTATTTTATTTGCTAAAGATATAGGTGAATAATGTCGACTTCCGATTGATTACCACCACACCAGCGCTCTGAGCTTACGGGTATTTCACAGTATTATAATCAATCTGTGTCACAGTAGGTATCCGCATGTGTATATAAAACAGCCTTGTTATTGGTGATGCACTCGATAACGCTAGGTCAAACAGTCGCATGACTACCCTGTGACTAGTCTTTATCTCAGCAAACAATGTGTTACTCTACAACGTAATCGATTAGTGTTCATAATTATTCTTTGAACTTCTACCCTCTTGCAAAGCTTCAGGAGTACTAAAATTAAGACAAATAGGCTTAAAACAGTTTTACCCACAACGCGTGAGACGCTAGTTGCACTATTTTATGTCGCCGTGTGTATTGATTGTTTGCTTATTTATTTTCTATTTATTGATTTACTTACGTATTTATCTACATGTGTATACCACAGTTATGTGTTTTCGCTAGATAATTTTTATTTTACATTTGTGATGTGCCATTATACTTTCATTTACTTACTTATCTACTTACTATCTACTTAATATGTCTCAATTAGCGGTAAATCAATTGCTGAAGCTGATGAACTCTGTCCGACGGTGTGTGTTTTGGAGCTGGCATTGTATTATTGATACACGAATGAAAGTGGTGTCCTAAACGGCACCACGATAAACAACGTGAGAGTAACAACATCGCATGCCCGCAAAGTCAGGTTCGTCCTAAGCTAACGTAACCGTATTTGCTAATCAAATTGTGTTACTGTAGGTATGCGCGTGTGTTTACAAAACAACCTTGTTATCGGTGACGCACTCGATAACGTGTGGACTAGACAGTCACATGACTACCCTGTGACTAGTCTTTATTTCAGCAAACAACAAAGTGTTACTTTACAACATAACCAGTTACTTTTAATAATTACTCTTTGAACTTCTTCCCACTGGCAAACGCTTCAGGAGTATTAAAACCAGGATAAGTAGTTTAAAAACAGTGTTAACCCACCACCGGAAGACATTTGAACCAATTGTTGTTGCTGGAAATTAGCATAAAATACTAAGTAGGCAAACACGACAAATTATTCACTTAACAAACCACCAAAGTCAATAGTTTAGTGCTATAAATCAGTTCCAATTAATAATCCAAACAACAGCCTGCGCTCATCAAAAGGTCATATCATAAACAATCCAGTTGTACGGTCATCAATAACCTTTGTGATTCCGCTTTCAAAATGTGGGCGTATATTGTATTATGAAGACATATTGATGTCATTCTACTTTGCCCGATAGTAGTTACGCAATGGTTGAGTACAACTTGGGTGAGGGTGTTTGAAGAGCTTGTTCATTTGTCAGTGAACATGGAATTAAATGAACGCATGTCCACGCATACCGTATAAGCTGACAACATATCAGGTTTATCGTACCTGTCATGTGAATGAACACAAGTCCAATCATGGACGGCCACATCTTGTTCTCCATATATTTCCAACGTCTAGAAAAACGCCCTAAAATAAATAAAGGAATCAGCAGGGTTTTTGTTAAGCATGGCTGTGGCAGGGACCATGAACATCACAGTAGGGACACCTGATCATGCTCTATCTCAAGCCATTTCAGAACCATTATGAATTAGAGCCACGTGACATCCAATATTTACAATTCACAACACCATCCTTTGATAGAAAATATACCAACCATAAATGTACTGTAATACAAATAATACATGTCGGTGACATATTTAAGCAAAATCAAAAGTGTAGGTCCTAGAGAATAATTTGCTATGGAATTAAATCATTAAGGTCACACTCACACACGCCGCGCACACACACGCGCGCACACACACACACGCACACACACACACACACACACACACACAAACGGCAAATATCATTAATCTTAAAACAGGTGGATTCAGCACAGCAAATTTCACGTGATGTTGGTAAATAATCATGTTTCCGTTGCAGTACGTCTTTATCTTTATTGTGAATGATCATTTCATTTATATTAAATCTACTAGTTTGGGCTGATTCTAAATAAATTAAAATAAGAAATTAAGTACAAATTATTCTGTCAAACAAAACGATGATTATCGTAACTGCCACAGCATAGCCGACAGTGCCACCGCTAAATGTATTATCATTGTTGAATATATCGTTTAATGTCCAACGTATGCTTTGTAAAAATCGGTATCATCTTGTTGCTAGGTCGTTGTGATGATTATTATTATTATTTATCCATGAATGTCTGCATTGTACATGCTTCTCCAGTATCTAGTATGAATTTCGTGAAATCGGTAAATGTTTAAGAAAACCGACGCATTACTGTAATGTCACGAGATTTGGTGACGCACACACGTGGAACACGCACGTTTAGGATGTAATTTCATATTTCACTGTACGACATTATAATTAGTGTGGTATAGCAAACCGTAAACAAATATCGCAGTTTACTATAAAATCCTGTCCATGTCAATGTTTTCGCTGTAGCTGTATTTGCTAACATTTGATACTTCAGTGCGTTAATTCAGTCATTCAACATCATCCCAGGCATATCAATGCTACACAACTAGTGTGTCGTAGACTCATTTTGAGACTCAAATTGCGCTCTGGTGTTTCGGAACGTCCATGTGCCAACGGCCTTGTGTTATGCCCCGTGTTTTTTAGGAATGAGCGATACATAGAGGTTATAGTATAAGTGTCTTTTTATGTATTGAATGTTGTCAACTGTTATACACAGTGTTGGGTCATTCCATGTCAAATCACCCAAAATAAATACAATTTTAACCCCACCACCCCATATTTTGTTGTAACTTTGTATTTCGGTTCATGGTAGGTGGGGACGATGAATTCCAGAATATGTCTAGCTTCGGACTAATAGATTCAGAAAAATTGACCCTAAAAGTTGGGGTTTTAGGGCAAAAATGTACGTGACCGCCAATATTTAGACGCCTGTTTTTCAGAAACCCATAGAACAAAATGGACAAACGTGGTGTCACTGGAAAAGGAATTGGTTAAGGAATTCAAATATGTCACTGTTTTTTTTCTCAAACTGAAATATACCAAAAGTTCATAACATTGCAATCTTAAATCTTTTATGTTGCACAGCCTCAATTAGTTGTCCTCCTAATGAAGCCAATAGTCACTCTCACCCCAGAGAGTACCTAGTTAAGTGGTCAATGCCAATAACTTAGGTTACTCATGCCCAATCCAAGGTGTGCAAGTAAATGTTCATGTGCAAGGTTTTTTGGACTGGCATAATTTTGATCATGCATAAACCAATGCATGGCGTACCTGTTAAATTCACTGATCAATTGTCCACTTTTGCTATGTTACATCTATTTTAGTTGAGTCAGTTTTACTCATATAGCACATTCTGGTTGACATTCATTGGGAGGGTGTTTCAATCAAACATAGATTGTCGTTTTGGGACCATTGAAAAAGCTTAGCAGGGCCACCAGGGTGCATGAACTTGATGCAAGGATAGGCCTTTTGCTAGACCAGCCTATCATTGGCTTATTGTATCTGTATCTTAACTGGCAAAATGTCCTAGAGACACATCACGCCAGTGCGCATGGTGGGTCATCTGACTTAATTGTTAAAATGTTGGATTAAACTATTTTGAAATAATTTTTGTGATTTACTTGAGACAGTGTTTGGGGGGGGAGAGAATTTCATTATTTAATTGTTGTTGGGAAGAAGCTGTTTCCAAATATGTTTGCAGAGTATCTAATTTGCAAGAACTGACTGTCATGTTTACGTGAGGATCTAGTGTTATGTTGGATATAGTGATCTAGCGGGATATCTATAAGGTTATGTTCCATTTTGTATATTATGCTAAGTCTTTTAATTTGTCTTCTTGTTTGGAGGGTGTCCCACTGGACGTCTTTAAAAAGTTGGGTTACTGTTCCTGGTTCTCTGGAATAGTTATGTGTACAAAATCTGGCAGCTTGTCTTTGGATTCTTTCTAAAGTTTTAATATGTTTTAGGCAGTGTGGATCCCATGATGCTGACGCATATTCAAGTATTGGTCGGACAAGGGTTGTGTAGGCTATTGACTTAATGTGGGTTGGGCATTTATTTAGATTTCTCCTAATGACTCCTAGAGTCTGTTGTGCTTTCCTAGTGACCGAGTTGCATTGCGCTGCCCAATTTAATGTATTTGATATGTGTACACCAAGATAACAATGTGATTGAACAGATTTAAGTTGTTGGCCACAGAAGGTGTAAATATTTGGTGTCGGTTTTCTTGAGGCTAATGTCATTGTGAAGCATTTGGTGGGATTGAATTTCATAAGCCAGGTGTTTTGCCATTCCGCAAGTTTGATTAGATCATTTTGGAGGAGAGAAATGTCATTGTCTGATTTAATTGGTTGATATAGTAGGCAGTCATCTGCAAAAAGGCGAACGTTAGAAGTGAGATTGTTGGGTAGATCATTTATGTAAAGTAAGACAAGTAGGGACCCCAGTACGCTTCCCTGTGGTACCCCAGAGGTGACTTTAATTGCTTTGGATGCTGATCCATTTATTACAACCTGTTGAGTTCTTTCTGCAAGGAAGCTTTCTATCCATGACGATATTGGGCCTGTGATGCCATAGCATTTTAGTTTGTGGATTAGTCTTTTATGTGGAACTTTGTCGAATGCTTTAGTGAAGTCTAGAATGGCCATGTCTACAGATTTCTTTTCATCTAGATATTTGCTTATGGCATGGACAGTTTGAATTAATTGAGTTTCTGTTGATCTTTTTGCACGAAAACCATGTTGGTGGTCAGTTAGGATGTGATGTTGTTCAAGGTGTTTCATGATGTGGCTATGAATTATGTGTTCAAGAAGTTTAGAAATCACAGGTGTTAAGGATATTGGTCTGTAGTTTGAAGTTTCCGCCGTTTCCTTTCTTGAAAATTGCTGTTATGTTTGCTTCGTTCCAGGCTTTGGGGACTTGACCAGAGTCAACTGATGATTGGAAGATATCATGTATTATTGGTGTTAGGTGGTAGGCATATCTGTTTAGAAACCATGGTGGAATACCATCTGGTCCTTGCGATTTAGAGGTGTTAATTTTTGATAGTTGGTCATGTACTCCTTTAAGTGAAATTGTTAATTTGGGTATTTTTGCATGTGGGCTGTCATTCAGATTTGGCAGTTTGGAATTTCCTTCATGTGTGAAGACACTTTTGAATTGATTGCCTAAGGCTTCTGCTTTTTGTTTGTTATCGCTAATTATGTTTCCCGCAATGTTGAGGTCCCCAATACCCTGGTTATCTTGTCTAAGTTTGGAAACGAAACTCCAGAATGCTTTCGGTTTGTCTGTTATTGCAGTTGTTAGGAATTGATTTATATAGGACAGTCTAGCAGAACGAAGGTGTTTGTGCATGTCTTTCCTGATGTTACAAAACTCTTGCCAGTCTTCTAGATTTCTAGATATTTTTGCTTTCTTATATAATCGTTTCTTTCTTTTGCACATTTTTTCAAGTCTTTATTGAACCAGGGAAGGTTGTATCTGGAAGTTGTAAGACACATAGTGTTTCATAATGTTGATGATTTTTGTTGAAACAAGGTTCCATTTGTCATTGACTGTCATGTTTTGGTTTAGAGAGAAGTATTCATGTGTGAAGTCATCGAGAGATTTCTGGATGTTAAGGTGGTCAGCTTTATTTCTAATGAATTTTTTTCGTTTAGGGCGATGTTTGCGTTTGGGTGAGATATTTACATCAATGATAATTGTGTTGTGGTCTGCTATGGCGTCTAATACATTTAGTTTCTTTATTAACCCAGGTCTATTTGTGAAGACAAGATCTAGGATATTGTTGGCATTTCCTTGTTTACGTGTGGGTTATTGTCACACAGCACATAAAGCTTTGTTTGTTTAAAGGCACCACATGTAGTTCTGTCACGCTATCTTAAGCAGCTGAAACAGATACCAACTAAGGTGGATCAGCTTGGCTGCTCAGCTAAAATGCCAGCCACTTAGAGGCACAAATTGATGAAACACATGTGTTGCCTTGAATGTCTTAGCAACATTCAAAACTGCTTTTCAACTGCACTTCACAGCTAGCTTTAACTGACATATATATATATATATATATATATATATATATATATATACATAATATATTACAGTCAATGTTGAGTACACGACATTCCAGTGGTGATTATAATATAATTTCGTCCGATAAATTGAAATAATACGGTTGTTTACATTACTGCTACGGATTATGGCGCACATATGTCACGTGATCTGCGTTTGTTATCAAAATGATCTCAAAAATATGTTGCACATTTGTTTGGCTTTGCTCCGAGTGCCTGGAATAGCTTACTAAAGATATATCCACTGTGAGATCCAGCGATATTATGATTAATCATAATGAGCCAGATACTGAGACAGGACAGAAACTGAGGCAACAACTGACTAACATAATTAACATACGCTTTTATCGCCACGACATTTCTCGGTAAAATATGCGCTTGGGTCGGGAGTATGCCTGTTACCGTAACCGTGAGTAATGCCAATAAACAGATGTTAAACATATACAACAGAATATCCTGCATGAATTATTGCAGGTTCATTAATGCTTACCTTTGCTAAGGGAAGATTAATCACTTCCTTCTTTCCACAGCCACATTTGAATAAATCAAAATGACCGCTTTGCTGACCTATATAAAGATTGGATAGCGCGCGGCCGTGTTATTTTGACGCCCCCGAGCCGCCGCCATGTGGCTCCCATCCGCTGGCAATCGGCCACCTTTTCAGTGTTAATTGGCTCAACTTCAGCTACCAATTTCTTAACATTAGGCTAGTAGTATTTGTGTCTAAATTTGTTTATGGTACTACTAACTATTCATGCTTAGAAATATGACGTGTATAATCAAACTAGTTACGCTGAAAATGTATTTTTTTTTTAATGGAAATAGGTGCAGCAGCCAACAGTTGGCGCATTTGGACCAAACCACTATTCCAAAATGGGGTGCGAGGTTGTCGCAGCTGCGTGGCAATAACAATGAAAACCCGACTTTGGGGGATCGAGCCAGACTTTACTTGTATAAAACGATTTACCACTGGTCTCTATATAATAGATCATTGTCTTAATCCTAATCCAAAACCTTAATCCAAATTCACACCTACACCCCTATTTTGGAATAGTGATTTGGGTCCAAACATGATTACAGCAGCCGCCTGTTTGTTATTATGCTGTGTTATAGCCTACGCATACATCAGCTTAACAATGAAATGTAATGAAGTATGCCAACACAACGCAACGCAACGCAACGCAACGCAACGCAACGCAACGCAACGCAACGCAACGCAACGCAACGCAACGCAACGCAACGCAACGCAACGCAACGCAACGCAACGCAACGCAACGCAACGCAACGCAACGCAACACAACGCAACACAACGCAACACAATGCAATACAATACAATAACACTTTATTGTCCCGGACCGGGAAATTCATTTTGCAGCGTTCATCATAAAAATAAATACAGGAGTAGAAAAGTATAAAAAATACAGATAAAATCATTATTAAAACTGTATGTAAACATTAATAATAATAAAATACAAGACTATTCTATAATATAATTGTAAATTATAGTTATAATTGTAATTGTGGTCATCCTTTCACAAATTTTTTTTTTACAAAATACAATTACAAAACACATACACAAGACATATCCTTATTTATTCCTGAATTACATGAATACGATTCATCACTATTTGTTCCTCAGTTATCACATTTTGAAATTTGAGCGTATCTTTGAGGTAGCAGTTTCTAGACTGTATGTACGCTATACATCAAACTCAATTACTGCGAAAAAAGTAAGAACACTATGACCATCGTGTAGTAGCATCCTCACTAATTACAGAGGCAGATGCAGAACAGAGAGTTTACTAAATAATGTACTTGCCGTGTTATATGTAACACCCTCACTGATGTTTAAATAGTATCAATTTCGACAACCTCTTCCTAACTGTTTCAGCTTGGAGGACTGTTGTGTGTTGTTTCCCAAGATGATGCATTCTGATCTTTGCGAAGCACAGGGAACAACACTTTTTTTAGAGCAAACAGATGGTTGTTGAAGCAGTTTGAATCAAAAATGTGATCATTCAATGATTCAAACACATTAGCGTCTACACATTCCTGCAATATTACCCTAGCAATGGCACTGGACAGCCCTGAACCATGGGGGAGTTTACCTGATGTAATTTTCAGCATTCGCTGGAATGACTTTTCAGTTTCAACACAGATTTTGTGAACACCTGGTGATGGGTAGACCAAGCCACCATTGTCTTTGAAGACAACAAAGGGTATGTGTTAGTGTGTGTTTGTGGATACAGTCAGTGCACTAACACACTCAGGGTAACTGATCCTTTTCACAACCAGCTGCTTCTTTATACTCGGACAGCTCACTGGCATTGGGGACATCTGCATAATCATGATCGATCCTGTTCTGATGGCATTCTAAGCTCTCGATCATATCTGCGGGCAAGTGCAACATCCGAAGTACCTGTCTGCACTTCATGGATGCTACACCCATCTTCAACTGCATTCAGAATGCTAGTTGTGTCCTGTACAATGCAGTTGACCACCTTCAATCTGATGCCTCATCAGAAGCTGTTTATAGATGCTAATGAACTGGCTGGAAGTAGGGTTATTACTACACCCACCTGATGACCTAACAGCTGCAAAAAAATAGCTCCAGGTGATCCTGACTCATTTTATAAGTCAACAGATACTTCAATGGAGCAGGATTCGGGGCAACAAGATCTGTATACATAGCTTTCATGCTCTTGATTGCAACTAAGAAGCCTATAAATCAAATTTTCTGCGTGAGGAATGCATTGGATGTCTAGCACAATAAGTTAAACTGATGATGTAGGAAAATGCCTCATCCAAACATGCATCAACATATGCTTGGTTAGTTTTCCACAAAGGAGCCTTGAAGTTCTTCGCAAGAGGGTTTCTTGAGTTACAGATGTCGAACAATCGATCAAAAATCCGTAAGGTCTGACAGGTATTTCCATCTGATTGCATTACCTACCTCATCATACAAAATGCCGCTATCTGCAAAGGTATTCCTGACTAATGTCAGCATATGACAAACATATAAAAAGACATGTACCTTGGCTGAATGATCACATGGATGCTAGAAAGAAAGGTCTAAACTGCCAACGTCTTGGTTTGCCCCCAAAGTTCTCAACATTGCGAAATATGAAGCAGGTCCATCACAGGTAAAGGAAGCAAACTTAACACCAACGTCATACAGCTTTTCGAGACAGTTTGTAACTAGGTTTGCCTTTTCAGCACTACTTAAACCATCAATCAGAAAGTAACCACAGGGCATTTTCCACGAGCCATTGATACAAACTACCATGAAAACTAGTGCATCTTTGGGCTCAGGCAGAGAATCATCTACAACTCCAGTGCCAATATCGACATAGCCCCTGAACTTCTCACCATCACAGTCTACATGCTTTCTGATGGCCATTTCATCAAGCATCAAACTGCATATGATGTCTTAGTCATCTCTCTTAGCTGCCAGAACTATGGCAGACAGAGCAGAGAATGCAGCTTTGGTAAACCCTGGATCTGCATTGACAGCGCCATACCACGTTATAATGGTAGAAGGGTGTGGAAGGCCTAAGTCAAACGTGTTTCTCACATATTTGTATGCTTTTGCTGAGTAGAATTTGAGAGTCATCGCAAAGGACCGCAATTATGTTGTATAGGCACCTGGTTTCTTGTTTACCTTTTGTGAAACAATTCTCTTCATCTAGTCACGCGATGCACCACCAAATGTTGTTTCTAGTACATCTGCACAAGCACTAGACACTAAGTGGTTCTCTTTCAAAAATGCCACCACCGAAATCAAAGAGTCCGTCTTCTGGAGCCGAGGTGGAAAATCGAACTTTGTTGGCACTACATTTGCTTGAAGGCGTCACAATGAAACAACTATCCTCGAAATGCACCGAACAAAATCTGGTAAATTGTGTTGGTGTGAAACCTTTACGTCGTAATTTCGCCAACCATGTTTGGGTGACTTGGTCACATCTGGAAACCTGAAACAAAATGGTAAACTAATATTATTTACAGTAATGTTCTACATATCCAGTTGTTTGATGACATTACATTAAAACAGTAGAGAGGGGCAAAATAAGCGCATCCCATGGGGCATAGCGCACGCCCACTTAAATAACAAGATATACGTTTTAATAGGCTTTCCTACAAATTTATGGAAGCACTATGCCGCCAAAACCAACTTGGTGACAATTATTTCAGGAAACACAGAAATCGAAGTTATTTGACCAAATAAAAATTTGATAGATGTCGTGGACGCTCATTAAAAGTAATTTTTTCGCTGATGTGACGCTGATGCGTTTCTGCAATTACGATGATATTTAGATAACATATAATACATGTAGCTATGTTAACCATTTCTCCCTAGGACAAAAATAAATAGGTCAAAACATGTTTGCCTCAAAATAGGTGCAATGTCATGAGTGAATAAATGTATTTAAAAAAAAAAAAATTAGAATTAAGCGTATATGTTATAACACAGCTTCCAAATATAGGTATAGGTAGAAAAGTGCTATAATGCTTTTAACGATTTTACTAAAACAAACTAGTTTTGACAGTAATTAATTGATATAAAATAGCAAATACGTATATTATATAATACTGATCTGTTGAAATATGTGTATAACATTTAAACAAATTATTCTACAAGATAAAATCTACCATTAATGCAGAATCACATCACTGCAACTGGTCTTGAGCGTAGAGCCTATTACTATTAGACGTGAACAACATTGTTTGACAGTCAACGTCAACGCCGGGTCAACGCTGCATCGAATTATTTTACACATACATTTTTAAATGTACGAAAACTACAAATCGGACAATTCGTACCTGAGGCTGTGGAAAGTTTTGCAGATTGTCGATTTGAGCATCCAAAAGCGCAACAGCAAACCATTCTCAGCAATTCTAACCAAGAGCAGTCTCAACAGAAACAACTACAGGTCTATACTAATTAACTACATGGGGTTGTGCGTTACAATATCAACACATAGACCTGAAACATACACACAACTGAATAGCCCGCCCACGGCAGGTGGCATTCATCAACATGGCGGCTGTGGGGGAGTGTGGCGTCAAGTGACAGCACACACAGGAATGCGGCATTAGCCATCCAGTTATATATAGGTCAGTGGATATACGTCACAAATGAAGTACCACAATAACTAATCCGACAGAGAGCGCTCTAACGCAACTAGGGTCTTTGTGCCGTCTTTTACGTATTCTTGACGTGTGTAAAATGCGGCACCGTTTTGCGGAACATTTTGCGGAACGCTTGTTTAAATCATCCTACAATCAGCTGTCGAACTCGCATGACTCCGAAGCCTCACACATAACTAAATGTGGATACAGTCTGACATGTCCGTCAATGTAAAGGCATACTATGTACATTAATGTACACTTACAGCCGATGGAACGTCTGGCGACGATAGGTGTGCTGGCTCGATGCCGGAAAGGATGTTTAAAATCATCTACAGCTCGCCGGATGCATCACACGAAGCTGCTACGTCTTCACACATAGTTAAATATTTATATCGTATAAAATGTCCGTTAATATGAAAGCATAAAGGCTACATTAATGTACATTTACAGTCGATGATACGTTGCGGGATGTTCGATCGAATTCAGTGTCAAGAATGACAAGATGGCGATGTTTTGGCTGTTCTGTCTATTGACCACACATACATGTTGACACATACAAACTATCGCTGGCTACGCGCCTGCACGGTCAATAGCTTACCCTTCATATATACAAAAAAGGTATTTCACCATAATTATAGAGAAAGGGTGACATAATTGTTTTGGTCATGGTTTCTGTTGATAAAAGCTGTGCAACGACATCAACGAGGAAACCAAGGCCGGCCGCCTAGTCCAAGACCTAGCCTAAGCCAGGCAGGGCTAGGCTGGTGCACAGTTCATTTTAACAATTAATTGCATGCAGCCTAATCCAGGCTATAATAACATTATGTTCACTATTTACAATGACCTCACGCTGGTTTCGTTGAACTATCAAATGTGTATATGTAACCAAAATCAAATTTTATTCAATAACATTCATTATTTTGATAAATAAACACAGCAAAATTAACCAAGCGACACCAACTGCACGGCCGATTACAATACAAAGTAACAGATCAGTGCCCGACAAAATAATCGGGACCGTGCCCTTTCTACTGTAAATGTGCATTAATGTAGACATTACGCTTTCATAATGACGGACATATTATACGATATCAATGTTTAATTATGTAGCAGTCTAGTGTAAGCGTGCGGCGAGCTGTAAGGTGATTTTAAACATCGGTCCCGGAATCGTTCTAGCACCTGTCGGGCCACCAGTCGACGTTCCATCGGCTCATTCGGCTGTAATTTGTAAATGTACATTAATGTCTTACATATTATGTTAGACTATATCCATATTTAGCTATGTGTGAGGGTTGGGAGTCATGCGATTTCAACAGCTAATTGAGGATGATTTAAACAAGCGTTCCACAAATTATGCAAACAAATCCACGTTAGTCGCTTTGTGGAATCCCATTAAATGCATAAATAGAGAACCGAAGTAATTGTGTCATGCTCGTCGACGTCATATCTGTTAGCACGGACATGGTGTTGTATTTGGCAATATGGTTCTACACTGTAATCAAAACGCTGTCAGTTATACGCGTAGTTCTTTATGGTTCCCATAAGTTTACAGTGAGAAACAATCATCGCGATTAAACAGCTTGTAATAAAACATTGTTTTTGTCAATCCAGTGAATACAAAATACCTGATTTATTTAATCCACCTTTGCTTTTCACTTTCCATTTTGGTAAACCGATAAAACGACAACAATGCCTATCAGAGTAATAGATGGAGTCAGGAATGTAACAACACTTTGCTGGAAGATATGACGTGAACATGAATTGGAACCAGCGCTGCAGTGTGACGTCAGACTTCGGTAACCTATGAGCTGAGGGTCACATGCCTTCTGGACACTGGCGGACTGAGACCTGTACCCTAATGTTGACTCTTCCCCATAGACAAATGACAAAAACAAAATACGTCACGTACAGCTGCTGTTTTTAATATATTGGACAGCTTGGACTTGGTCTTAATTGGTAGACCTATACCGATGTCAACACAAATTTCCTTCATCAATATGTAGGCTATTCGCCATTTTTACAGATGGCGTTCGGGTAGACCAGCTATTTCTGATATTCACCATTTCTAAAATCCACCAATTGTACAGATGGCGCCAGACAAATCCTATTAGTATTATTTCCTTATCTAAAGATCTACGAAGCTTTGGAAATTCCACCTAGTGGAAATTTAAGTGTGTGTGTGTGTGTGTGTGTGTGTGTGTGTGTGTGTGTGTGTGTGTGTGTGTGTGTGTGTGTGTGTGTATATATATATATATATATATATATATATATATATATATAGCATTTACATATTTTTTACATTTTTATTAATCAACTTTACTAGACTTGAATAACTGTGACGCAGTACAACTCAATGGCTTATGCTGACGATATTACCTTATTATCAACAAATGTTCAAGATCTACTGAACCTAATTGATGTATGTGTTGCATATAGCAAAAGGTGGATATTCAAATTTGGGGTTGAAAAATCGAAATGCATGATTGTTGGAAAGTGTTCGTTATACCAAGACCCAAAGTGGAGGCTTGTTGACAAATGTATACCCAAAGTGGAAGCTTGGTCACAAATGTATATGTAATGAAGAATCGCTTAATATACTTGGTAACGTGTTTAATCGTGGTGGTAATAATGCCAGCCTTGTCACCAACAGACCAGCAAAATGCAGACAGTAATTTCATGGGCTTGGTAATGCCGGTACGTTATACCCAGGAGCCACTCCTGATGTTCAAGCGTATCTGTATAAATGTATGTCAACCAACGTTAACATACGGTTTAGCATGCATGAGCAGCACCGCCATTCAAATGCGTCGACTTGAATCTGTACAGGGTAGATTAATTAAACAAAGTCTGGGATTAAGTAAACTATCACACAACACAGCCTTACCTAAAGCACTAAATATTGAAAAGATCGAAGATATCATAAATAGAAATGTGTTATCCTTGTATAATAGAATATTTAAAGTTGAAAGTCCAGCGCGTCGACTGATGCAGCACTTATTGTCTCGTTTTATACTTTATGGTAAAACGGTACCTGGAACCCTGCTGGATAGGGTGGTATCTATAGGCGAGTCACCAACTAAACGAGCCTTTAATTCTCAACATGTACCCAAAACTAGTGTGACAAACAATGATGGTCTTGTTGACTCGATTATACACCTTTTATGTACTGATAATTTTACAAAGCCATATTCACATGAACATCTTTTTAGTTCATCTGTTAATCACTGCACTCTAATATATTATGCGTCTCTTTATTTTAACTGATATGCATAATATACACTGAGTTTTTTTTAATTATATCATGCCATTGTATGTGTTGTTGCTATCTATCTTATTTTATCAGGTTTTTATTCTTCACCGTGTGTCTTTTATATGTGAATGTACGTATGAATATGTATGTAATGTTTCTTCTCCGGCAACGGAGGCTGAATAAATTAACACACACACACACACACACACACACACACACACACACACACACACACACACACACACACACACACACACACACACACACACACACACACGCGCGCGCGCGCGCGCACATATATAGCTTGATCACATGTCATGTGATCAAGCGAAGCGCCACTGTGGCAGCTATTTATTTGCTCTGTGTTTAACATTGGATTTTACTTATTTTTACGATTGCGACACTGGTGAGACTGGACCATCGTTTTGATAACATTACCCTGGATGCACGGAACTGTTCTGCTGTGTATTTCTGTGACTTTTATTCGGATGGTATACCTGCACCTACACACGGCGGGAACTATTCGACTGTAACAATGCTGCTGTCAGTGGCGGCAAGCTACCGCAGCCTTTGTTCGACGCAATAAAGGATAATGGAATTTGTGCGGTCACGCGAGGATGCAGAGCCGGTCGTAATTGCAATCGCCAACGAACAATACGTCCAGTGATCGGACGTCGACCCGGCTGTAGACCCACGTTCCACCAACACGGCGTTAACAACAATAACATTATCCACATGAAACTGTTAACTTGTCAAATTGTTGGCAACTATTGCTACACGAATTTGGCGTTGATAAACGCTAGATCGGTCAAAAATAAGACACTCGCTATAACCGAGGAGATTATCCAGCACGATTGGGATATTTTCACAATCACCGAGACATGGCTAAAACAAACCGGAGACGAAGAGATAGTGACTGAACTTTTGCCTCCCGGCTACACATTCCATCATGTGGCACGTCCCTGTGGTCGTGGCGGCGGAGTTGCCATAGTGTATCGGAACACGTACTACACTAAGATCCTCCCAAAGCTGCATTTCACAACCATTCAACTTATCCGTCTGCAATTCACCAACCCGCGTTCTTGTTGAAATACAATGTATGGGTCGTTTATCACCCGCCTGCAACAAGCATGACATCTGGAACATTATCGGACTTTTACTCAGAACTAGAGCAGCTATTCATCGAAGCATCCATCTCCGTTATTCCTACTGCCATCGTTGGCGATTTTAACGTTCATTTCGACGATACGCTCAAGTCCGAACCACTTCGCACTCTGCTTTAATCGTACAACCTAACCCAACACGTACATTCGCCAACACGTCAAACTGGAAATATCCTTGATCTCGTAGTGAGTCAGACTGACAACAACTTCATCTCGTCCGTTACTGTGCATCCCGACTCTCCGTCAGATCACCATCGCATTGAACTCAAACTTAGAGCTCTGAAGCCTGCAATACAAACCAACACGATCACAAAGCGGGACTTTAGAAACATTTATGCTGACGCACTACGAAGTGACATTACGTCTGTGTGTAGCGACATGTGTGCATGCACAAATGATCGACACACTGATGAATTGGTACATGTGTATAACACCTGTCTCACCAATTGCCTTGACAACCATGCCCCATGGCGTAAAGTGCGGGTACGAGACACAACAACACACCCCAGGCATGACACTGACATCGATGTCGCCAGGAATAAAAAGCGAAAACAGGAGAATGTGTGGAGAAGATCAAAATTGGAGATTCATCGACAATTTTACGTCACTGCCCGGGATGAATGTACTGCGCTGATATCCGCACGCAAAACGGATTATTTTCGAAATAAACTGGAAAAGGCAAGCAACAAAAACCCCTACTGAGATCTCTCGATGGTCAGCGCGTACAGCAACAACCTGAATTCCGTTTGGCCGCCTAAGGATGCGAATTATTTTCTCGTTTCTTTCGTGGTAAGATTGACAATATCCTATCAGGTCTGCAGTGTTTCAACGACGTCGAAAGACGTTGTTTCACTGACTGTATTGATGTGTTTGATCGAACAACGAGCACAGAGATCACAGCGATTTGTTGTGCTACTAAGAAAACGTGCCTGCAAATCAGCTCACTGACAACATCACCGGTATTGTGCCTGCCATCACACGGATCACAAATGCTTCTCTGGACGAGGGAGTGATGCCGAAATCGTTGAAGCATGCAATTGTCCGACCACTTTTAAAGAAACCATCACTGGACAAAGACACCCTGAGCAGTTACCGACCAGTGAGTAACCTCATTCAATTATCCAAAGTAATTGAGAAAGTGGTGGCGCTTAGGATAATGTCACATGTATCTGATCAGCAAATGGTGGAATGCTTTCAGTCGGCGTATCGGAAAAACCATTCGACAGAAACTGCGCTGCTGTATGTTACAAGTGCCGTCAAAACAGCAATGGACAAAAAACAAAGAACCACCTTGCTTCTCGTTGATTTCAGTTCCGCCTTCGATACGATCGACCATAACATATTGATTAGGCGGTTACGTTTGCGCTACGGCTTTGTTGGCAAAGAACTGGACTGGGTGATATCATATCTGAAAGAGAGGACGCAGCTAGTGGTAATCGGTGACCAGTCGTCGAGCACAACTACTCTAATGAGAGGTGTCCCGCAAGGCTGTGTCCTTGGGCCACTGCTCTTTTCGTTATACGTCCAACCTATCGGTGACATCATACGAGCCCATGGACTATTCTTCCATCAATATGCCGATGATTTACAGGTATATGCTCATTTTGACTTGAACCATTCTGCATTATCGGCTGCAGTTAAGCAAATGGAAGATTGTTTAGATGAGGTAAAAGTCGGGATGGCACGGAATTCTATGTTCATGAACGATGGCAAGACACAATATCTTCCGATTGTGCCTAAGTCTGCAGATGCAATCGTGGATAGAAGTGTGATTCGCGTTGGTGTGGCTACAATTACGGCTTCGCCTTGTGTTCAGTGTCTTGGTGTTTGCACTGATAGGTACCTTGACATGAAGAAGCAAATGTCGTAAACTATCAGTGCTTGTTCTTTCTACCTGCGAAACATTAATCAAATTAGCCGCTTTCTCCCCAGACCGACAAAGGAACGCGTTGTCAATGCCATTATCACATCACGGCTTGACTACTGTAACGCGCTCTTATACGGTACGTCTGCAGTTAACATCGCCCGTCTACAGCGAATACAAAACACGGCTGCCACGTTGATTATGCGTAGCCCGTGGAGCGACAGTGCCACACCCTTGTTACGCGAACTCCACTGGCTGCCCATTGCGTGCAGAGTTGATTTCACGCTACTTGTATTCACTTACAAAGCCATGCACAACGACGCGCCAGTGTATTAATGTGAACTCGTGTGCCCGTATCAACCGACAAGAACACCGCGCTCTGCGAACAATAACATGTTAGAAGTGAAGCGTACCCGTACCAAAGCCGGAGACTGCTCGTTCACTGTCGCTGCTGCGTCCATGTGGAACAATTTACCAACGGACATTAAGACTTGTGACAATCTCACCAGCTTCAAACGTCTACTGAAGACACATTTTTGTCGTATTGCTTATTAGTGTAATTCGACATGAACATTATATCTTATATCTTTTTTTACTAGATTATTTGGTAATATTATCAATACATAGTTATACACTTATTTATTTGCATTATTGTTACGTAATTATTATTATTTTAACAGTTTTAACATTTACTAAACTATTTATTACAAATAAATTATACCTATACCGTCAGTTATCAGTATAATTGTAATATAATTATACACCAGACCGATTATTATGTATTTTTATGATTAATACGTAATTTAATTATTTATTTAAAAATACTACGCTATTTAATACCGTACTAATTTTATTTATTTATATACATATACATATCTTTTTTTACATTTATTTAAAAACCCTAGTATTTGTCTTATTGTATACATATATCTTTTTATGTCGTTTAATTGTAAAATTATTATTATATATATATATATATATATATATATATATATATATATATATAGCTGAATCCATTGACAGAAGTGCCAATCATGTCTTCACAGCTGATTTCAATACCTTTCACTTTCAGTCTAAAAGTATCCATCGGGTATTTACGCCTTTGTGGGCCGTAAGCAACTGCCCCTAGTGCCTAATGATTAATCTGCCACTGGTAATAGTCCGAGACATATATAATACTCTAAGTACAATGTAACTGTCTGAAACAAACAATATCTGTCGGTTTTTTTATGTCGTAACGTTGATACACACGGTTAATTTTAGACCAGCATACATATTTACGTAGTGCGCAGGCACGGCCGGTTAGTAGCAAATGTATTTCCTTCCTGGAAAGGTGTTCTCGTTTCCATTTAAACGTCGATTTAAATAAACCTAACCCTAAATCATTGTTGCAATTTATACTGCCGCAGCTAGAATTCAGTCGGTCTCGAAAGTCCTTACTCCCATCCACTGTCCGTCTTCCAAACGAATGATCTGCCTCCTTTCCCTCCCCTCACTACAATGCATATATGGCCGCTGATAATATAAAATATGTGTTTATGTACGTTGGTATGTGGTAATTGTATGTGATGTATGTTCATGTACTGGTGGCTGTGATTATGTAAATTATTATATTTCCTGATCGTTCTGTGCTTTTTATATATGTTTTATTTATTTTTATTTAATCATTTCTCACTCTCAATATTTGTTTTTGATCGTGTACCTTTGATTTTGTTATCGTATATCTTTATAAATATATACAATAACGAACACCACAATACAGTTTTTATTTTGAGGGAGTATATACTTACTTGAATTTAGCTGCTGTTTAATTTATTTTATTTTATCACGGATTTTATTTTGATATGTCTAGGATCGAGGCAATTGAACATTTGCCTCCCATAGTCATTTATTCTTTCAAGGAAATAATTTTTTTTTAACTAAAATCCGTTTTCCATGTGTACATAGAATATAACATTGCGAATAAAAATACCAACACTTACTATGATGAAACAGTAATTAAACATTCGTACCTTATAACTGACGTTCAAAAACACTACTAAGGTATGAATAAGTGGCTCCACATGTTGGCCTAAAAATCAACCAAAACTGTAGCCAATTAATGAACACTCCATGCGCAGATCTGTGCGCCTATGCATAAACATGGCCGACGGCGGTAAGTGTAAACATCGGAAATCGGTACAATCAACGTTTTATGCATTTTGGTAACTTTTGCGATCGTTTCATTAAATGACAACTTCGTTTCTTTTTTAATGTCGTTTCACACATGCGTGTGCTATGGTTAATGCGTCCTTACATGTTCAAATTTTGAGTAATTTGTTTACAAAAATTGTGCGACAAGTCAAGACTGGAATCGCTATCGAATCGAGTGGCGTATCGCCATCGGTGCTTGTTCGGCTGTAGTTAGTTGTCGACAATAGTGTTGTATTGATAACATTGTCAGTTTAAAACAGCTAACATCTTGGTGATCTCTCACTTTCTCACCTAACCATGATAACGACCACCTACAGCCGTCAGACTTCTCACATATCTTACATACATATACTACGTTACCAAAAATACGCTAACTTAGTCTTAGTAACTATAACGAATAGCACAGTTGAACATACCTCTATCTAATGCATTTATCCCCAACAACCTAGACGCCTTTAAGTGTGCATTGCAGGATATTGACCTAACAGTTGCACCCTTTAGGTACTTCCCATAGACAACACAACTCCACCACCCCTGTCCCCGTCCATACCCCGCCCTTACCACACCCCAACAGTGTATACTGACCTATACTTTTTCTCATATACACGCCACCGTAATGCCAAATTTCCAAACACAAATACCCTTATCCCATTTCCAGATAACACGAAGGCAGCCATCCTCCTGAAACCAACCAACCAAAACTTGTGCGCCATGGCCCCAATAGGGGTTATGCACTATAAAAGTTCAGATTCAGACAGAAAATTCACAAAACAAAGATGCAAATATTGATGGCAACTCATCGACATCTTCAGCGGGCCGGCATCTTCTTTATAATACATATATATGTGTGCTTAATAATAAAAATAATAATTCATGGACCAACTGTCGGCCATTAATACAAGATGTCGACGATCTATTACTTTCTTACGTAACCACATATCTTACATACATATACTATGTTACCAAAAAAAGTACACTTGCTTTCCTCTAATGAAGAAAATTCATAAAACAAACGTGCTAATGAAGGAAATTCATAAAACAAATGTGCAAATCTTGCTGGAAACCCAACATCTTCTGCAGCAGCTACACACAGCACCGCGGTTACCATAAAATCACTAAATGAGCTTTACGAAAATGCTATTAAACAGCTTTCAGTTATTCATTGTACCGATAATTAATTAAGAGTGTTGTCCACATTTTTTATTACATATCTGGTGGCCTGGTTTGATTTTGTCGTTATGTAATGTACTATAGAAATATAAACGTTGGAGCAATATCTTTGCACTGTCGATCATTCCATTATCATTTTGTACAGGTAGCATCCTATGTTTAAACAATAGGATTTAGAACAAATCACAGTCTATTGAATGCTTTCTAGGAAATGATACAAATAAAGACACTGTCTCTGTCCACCAGGTGGCAGTGCTGTTGTTGCGACACAACTGGCCCTGTACGCAGATGATTCCACTGATGCGATTTATTCTGATGGCAGCCGCCTGCAACTGTCTGCTTGTGGCGCCACCTTTGTCTGTCGGCAGCAACCAGAGTCACATGACCACCCTCTACAGGGTAAGTGACAAATCCTGGCCAATGGGGTTAAGGGATCTGCCCCATTACAATGTAAGTTAGTGGTCTACCCCAATATGGTAAATGATCAAACGAGACAACCTGCAGCAGACAGAATGAAGGAGCACAACGTAAATAAGCACTAAAAATGGCTCTCATCTTGGCCAGTTTTCCCCTTTTTATTTTAATAATTTCATTAAAGTGTTTGCCTGTCTCATCACACTCTTGTCAAAGGCACATGTGACATCCTAGCTCATATATGTACATTTGTTAAGTACTATGCAGAGTTTACTTGATCTTACAACTGCTGTCATGATGTGTGTGTTTGTCTTGTAGCCATGGCAACCATACAACAGAGGTCAAGGTTTGTGACCAGCTCCTACAGGGATAAACTGAAGGCAGCCCTCGACTTCCGCAACATGTTCGCGTCACGCCCCTACCTGTGTGACGTGTCACTAGACACTGGTGACACTGTGGTGAGTGGAGATCTGTCACACCCCTACTTGTGTCACAAGACACTGGTGATACTGTGGTGAATGGAAGACTGTAACTAAAGGGTAATGTCACGAACACTGACTTTGGTTGTGGAAAATTGAGATAATTCACACAGACACAATATACAGGCATGAGAAACTTCCATGGAACTGCAGAATTCCATGGTTCGTGAACCCGATTTGGCCACTTCTGTGATTTTTCCAAATTTTCTTTTTTTTAATATGGGGGGCAAAACTGGTCAAAAATCGATAGCAAATTAAACTTTTGTGTTGATTTCTGGCATAGATCCCATTCGAAACCATCGTCCTTTTAAATGTAAGCCGCATTTAGATTAGCTAGTAACTGCGAATCAGGTCACAGCTTAACAGTTCGCGCACGCCTACCACAAGAAAGTTGCATGTCTCTATACTAGATGACCAAATAAGGCCGATTTTACTACACTCTACGTCAGAAATTCCCATTCCCATTGGTACAAGTGGAATACCTAATGAATGGTCTATCCCATGTATATTACGTCGTGATCAGCCAATCAGCACAAATCTAGCAAACAACGTTTTGTTGACGCGGGTTTCCCGCGAACCCGGTCAAGGCTGTTTTAGTTACGTCTTCTATGAGATAAGTCAAATTTGTTTCAGTTTCCATGTCAATATATCGGCAAAATGTCTGACAGTAGCCATGGATAGAGTTATTATACTAATTCTGACAGTCAGACTGACTTTGGTAGCTGTTTTTTGAAGTGGACTTTCAGCTAGTTGCTGGCGAGTGCTGTAGTCCGCAGGCAGCCAGTGATTGCTGCAGCCAGGTAGCCGAAAGTCTTGAATGTCCTTTGATCTTTTGTTCGTGTGACGAAAGAATTACAATAATATTTTGTGAATACAACATGGCAGTAACGCGATTCAGTAGATGGCACATGAACTTGTAACGAACACGATCGCTCGATGTCGCCGCTCAAACATGTGACCCAATAACACACACTCTGTCGTTGCATGTCTGGCCACTTGCCAATCAGATGGACTCTTTATTCACCCACTACCGTCCATTGTGTTTATATTTTTTGCTTCCATCATAATATTTACTTTATAGTTGACATAATCACCAAGCAGCAACTGAAAGCAAGTGTTGTCTACCGCACCCTCAGTGTTGTCTACTGTACTCCCAAGTGTTGTCTACGCACCCTCAGTGTTGTCTACTGTACTCCCAAGTGTTGTCTACTGCACCTCCAGTGTTGTCTACTGCACCCCCAGTGTTGTCTACTGCACCTCCAGTGTTGTCTACTGTACTCCCAAGTGTTGTCTACTGCACCCTCCAGTGTTGTCTACTGTACCCTAAGTGTTGTCTACTGTACCCTCCAGTGTTGTCTACTGTACTCCCAAGTGTTGTCTACTGCACCCTCCAGTGTTGTCTACTGTACTCCCAAGTGTTGTCTACTGTACCCTCCAGTGTTGTCTACTGTACTCCCAAGTGTTGTCTACTGCACCCTCCAGTGTTGTCTACTGTACTCCCAAGTGTTGTCTACTGCACCCTCCAGTGTTGTCTACTGTACTCCCAAGTGTTGTCTACTGCACCCTCCAGTGTTGTCTACTGTACTCCCAAGTGTTGTCTACTGCACCCCCAGTGTTGTCTACTGCACCCTCAGTGTTGTCTACTGCACCCTCAGTGTTGTCTACTGCACCCCAGTGTTGTCTACTGCACCCCAGTGTTGTCTACTGCACCCCCATTGTTGTCTACTGCACCCTTTCAGTGTTGTCTACGACCCCCAGTGTTGTCTACCCTGCTACCCCCAGTGTTGTCTCTGACCCCCATTGTTGTCTACTGCACCCTCAGTGTTGTCTACCGCACCCCCCAGTGTTGTCTACTGTACTCCCAAGTGTTGTCTACTGCCCCCAGTGTTGTCTACTGACCCTCAGTGTTTTCTATCATGTTTCTCTCCCCTCCAGTGTTGTCTACTGACCCCAATGTTGTCATGCACCCTCAGTGTTGTCTACTGTACCCTACAGTGTTTCTCTGCCTCATTTGCTTCACTGACCTCAGTGTTGTCTCTGACCCCATTAGTGTCTCTGACCCTCAGTGTTGTCTACTGTACCCTCAGTGTTGTCTACTGTACCCCCATTGTTGTCTACTGCACCCTCAGTGTTGTCTACTGTACCCCAGTGTTGTCTACTGCACCCCCAGTGTTGTCTACTGTACCCCCAGTGTTGTCTACTGCACCCCCAGTGTTGTCTACTGTACCTCAGTGTTGTCTACTGTACCCCAGTGTTGTCTACTGTACCTCCCAAGTGTTGTCTACTGTACTCCCAAGTGTTGTCTACTGTACCCTCAGTGTTGTCTACTGTACCCTCAGTGTTGTCTACTGTACTCCCAAGTGTTGTCTACTGTACCCTCCAGTGTTGTCTACTGTACACCCCAGTGTTGTCTACTGTACTCCCAAGTGTTGTCTACTGTACCCTCCAGTGTTGTCTACTGTACCCCCAGTGTTGTCTACTGTACCCCAGTGTTGTCTACTGTACTCCCAAGTGTTGTCTACTGTACCCCCAGTGTTGTCTACTGTACCCCAAGTGTTGTCTACTGTACCCCCAGTGTTGTCTACTGTACTCCCCAGTGTTGTCTACTGCACCCTCCAAGTGTTGTCTACTGTACTCCCAAGTGTTGTCTACTGTACTCCCAGTGTTGTCTACTGTACCCTCCAGTGTTGTCTACTGCACCCCCAGTGTTGTCTACTGCACCTCCAGTGTTGTCTACTGTACTCCCAAGTGTTGTCTACTGCACCCTCCAGTGTTGTCTACTGTACTCCCAAGTGTTGTCTACTGCACCCTCAGTGTTGTCTACTGTACTCCCAAGTGTTGTCTACTGTACTCCCAAGTGTTGTCTACTGCACCCTCCAGTGTTGTCTACTGTACTCCCAAGTGTTGTCTACTGCACCCCATTGTTGTCTACTGCACCCTCAGTGTTGTCTACTGTACCCCCAGTGTTGTCTACTGCACCCCCAGTGTTGTCTACTGTACCCCCAGTGTTGTCTACTGTACCCTCAGTGTTGTCTACTGCACCCCCAGTGTTGTCTACTGCACCTCCAGTGTTGTCTACTGCACCCCACTGTTGTCTACTGTACTCCCAAGTGTTGTCTACTGCACCCTCCAGTGTTGTCTACTGTACTCCCAAGTGTTGTCTACTGTACTCCCAAGTGTTGTCTACTGCACCCCAAGTGTTGTCTACTGCACCCCCAGTGTTGTCTACTGTACCCTCAGTGTTGTCTACTGCACCCTCCAGTGTTGTCTACTGCACCCTCAAGTGTTGTCTACTGCACCCTCCAGTGTTGTCTACTGCACCCCCAGTGTTGTCTACCGCACTCTCCAGTGTTGCCTATCGCACCCCGAGTGTCTAGTGTCTACCCTTCTCTGTCCCAGTGTCTCTACACTGACATTGTGGAGGTGGCATGGCCAGTGACTCTGACCAGTGGTCAGCTTGAGACACGACCTGACCACAGCCTCAGACTGACCTCAGTGGACGAGTGGGCCCAGGTCATCCTTGCACCCACTGGTCAACACTTCACAGTCAAGTTCCTGTGTGCACTGGACAAGGTCATTGCCTGGCAACCACGCTGGACTGGGTCAGAGGGTGAGTTACCAGAGGCTCTAGCTACTGTATTCACTGTCACCAGTGTGTGTATTCACTGTCACCACTGTTTGTATTCACTGTCACAACTGTGTGTATTCACTGTCACCACTGTTTGTATTCACTGTCACTACTGTGTGTATTCACTGTCACAACTGTGTATTCACTGTCACAACTGAGTGTATTCACTATCACCACTGTGTATTCACGGTCACCAATGTGTGCATTCACTGTCACCACCATGCGCATTCACTGTCACCACCATGCGCATTCATTATCACCACTGTGTATATTGACTGTCATCATTGTGTGCATTGACTGTCAGTCTGTCACCACTGTATGCATTCACTGTCACCACCATGTGTATTCACTGTCACCACTGGGTGTATTCACTGTTACCACTTTGTGCATTCACTGTCACCACCATGTGTATTCACTGTCACCACTGTGTGTACCGGTATTCAGTTACCACTGTGTGCATTCACTGTTACCACTGTGTGTATTCACTGTTACCACTGTGTGCATTCACTTTTACCAATGTGTGCATTCACTTTTACCACTGTGTGCATTCACTGTGTGGAAAAACAATGTAATTGTATTTGAATTTGATTTGACTGAGTTGTATTTGTAGTTGTATTTGATCCCAAAATGTTTATTTGGACCCAACATTGTTTATTGTCACCACTGTGTTTATATTATTTGTATTCACTGTTACCACTTAATATTTGTATTCACTGTCACCACTGTGTGTATTCACTGTCACAGATATTTGTAGTCACTGTCACAGTTGTGTGTATTCACTATCAACAATGTGTATTCAGATGCCTGGAATAGTTCAGTTACCTGCTGTCAAAGTCAATGTACGGTACATATCCAGGCACAAAACGTTACAACTCTCCAAACATTAGAATAAGTGGAGACTGTGTCTTACACATTCAGTGCAGGTGATTCTTCAAAAAGGAACAGTTAAACTAATAGTAGAATTAGTATAGTTTGTGTCTGACACATTTAGTGGAGTTGATACATCAGACATGGACAGTTAAACTGGTAGACCAAGTACAGAGTCTCTTATACATTTAGTGCTTCAGAATTTGAGGTGAATGTGGATCGATGGAACATAGTGAAATATTTTGGAATGGTGACATTGAAAACACTACTAATAATACTAACATGGCCGGAGCACTGTCCATAGTGAACTCTGAGGGATGTAGTCTCTTTGAAGCAACTAGATTACATCATCAGAGAATGACAGACTAGTGAGTTTAATGTCAGTGGTTTGGAGATTTATTAAAACAAACGTGAAACTCTGACCTGATTCCTTCATTAGTTGACACATTCATTACCTTGTTCCAGATAGAACAGGATATGTCTCATTTCATCAATTGTTGACTGTCTTCTCGGACGACTACACAACAACAACACAAGAGTTCACATCACACTAGTCAACAACTACACAACAACAACACAAGAGTTCACATCACACTGAGTCAACAACTACACAACAACAACACAAGAGTTCACATCAAACTAAGTCAACAACTACACAAAAACAACACAAGAGTTCACATCACACTGAGTCAACAACTACACAACAACAACACAAGAGTTTACATCAAAATGAGTCAACAACTACACAACAACAACACAAGAGTTCATGTCACACTGAGTCAACAACTACACAACAACAACAACACAAGAGTTCACATCACACTGAGTCAACAACTACACAACAACAACACAAGAGTTCACATCACACTGAGTCAACAACTACACAACAACAACACAAGAGTTCACGTCACACTGAGTCAACAACTACACAACAACAACACAAGAGTTACATCACACTGAGTCAACAACTACACAACAACAACAACAAGAGTTCACGTCACACTGAGTCAACAACTACACAACAACAACAACAACAACAACAACAACACAAGAGTTCACATCACACTGAGTCAACAACTACACAACAACATACACAAGAGTCTCACATCACACTGAGTCAACAACTACACAACAACAACATAGTAACATGTCAACATACACATGTCTTGGCTGACATGTCAACATACACATGTCTTGGTGGCTTGACATGTCAACATACACATATCCTGATGTCTTGACATGTCAACATACACATGTCTTGGTGGCTTGACATGTCAACATACACATATCCTGATGTCTTGACATGTCAACATACACATGTCTGGTGGCTTGACATGTCAACATAACATGATCTGATGTCTTGACATGTTCCAAAATGAATATACGTGATAACGTTTTCAAACTTCATAAAGCCTGCTAAAAACCAATGCCATTGATTCAAGATTCAGTCATTGACTTGCAATCATTACAATACAATAACACTTTATTTATCTTTTTCGTTTTCAAATTTGCGAACGAAAAACGAATTCCGTTTTCGTTTTCCATTTTCAAATTTGCGAATGAAAAAGTGAAGTAAGAAATACGAAAAACGAATTTGTTTTTTGTTTTTCGTTCGCAAATTTGAAAACGAAAAACGAATTCGTTTTTTGTTCGCAAATTTGAAAACGAATTCGTTTTTCGTTCGCAAATTTGAAACCGAAAAAGGAAAAGACAGTATATACACGGACCTGTAAGGCCAATAATTTTTTTTTTCAAACAGGCATTGTGTATAACATGCGTAAAAATGTGATATAAGATATATATATACACACACATATACATAAAATACATTCATTTCGCATCGTTCAAAAGACTGATGGCGACAGAAGTAAAAGATGACTTTTTATGATTAGTTTTGCACACAGGACAACTAAAACGACGTCCCGACAGCATAGTCTCAAACTTTGGATAAAGTACATGACCTCCATCGACTGAAATATAATGCGCCTTCCTAAGCATTTGATTTTTGCAGAATTAAATTATGTCTCTGAGTTTCTCCAGTTATTTTGGAGCTGACACGAACAATCTTCTGAAAGCTGTTCCTGTTCTTAACACTCAGGTTGAAAAACCAGCACATAAATGAAAAACAAAGAACGCTCTCGATAAAAGATTTGTAAAACATATTTAAAATGGGTTTATCAACAGAAAATTATTTAAGTTTTCTAAGAAAGTCCAGGCGCTGCTTACATTTCTTGACAATGAATCCAGTGTTGTCATCCGGTCTTACGGTGAACGTGATGAGTTTGTTATCAAACACTGTGCCTAGATGTTTGTACTTGATGACAATTTCAACCTCCTGATCATGAATGGTGTTTTTTTCAGGACTGTGTTTTCTTAAATCTGTTACTAACTACTCGGTCTTAAATGCGTTAAATTGTAAATAAGAGTCATCACACCACTCCACAAAATTTCGTAGTGCTGGACCATGGTCTTGTAGTGAACCATAAAGAAGTGAAAGTCAGGCACTGTCGTCAGCAACTAAAACCCAATCCGCATGTGCACTTCTACAACTGTCAGTGTCAGGATGTATAGAAGGGGTGAGACACAACAGCCTTGAGCCGATCCTTCCCATTCACAAAAGCACACTGAAGGCAACTTGACTTGCAATGTCCCATTGACTCAAAATGCCTTGTTAACTCACAATGTTCCTTTGGTTCAAAATGTCTCATTAATTCAGAATGTCCTGGTTGGACAGAATGTGAGGTCGTGTTTCTTTATTTTCAAACCCATAAATATGTGAATGTATCAAATCCCCAAAACTGAAAGAACCGCCTTTGTGCCTTGCAGTGAGAATGTGTCCCACAATGCAGTGCACCATGAGTTAGTGAGAGCAGCTGTGAGTGGTCCTTGTGTTGCAGCTGGCCGAGGTGGTGACTGTGGTGACAAGGCTGGTGACACAGACAGTGGACCAGGACGGACATATGTGTGGACCACACAGCACCACTCAGTCGCTGACTACCCTGACCACTGGCACCATCCAGTGGAGCTGCTCCTCAGCTATGTTTCCATGGCAACCAATGGTGACAAAAATGACGGTGAACATGACGAGTCCTTGGCGAGTCACTGTTTGACAAACAAAACTGAAAATAAGAACTTGGCTGCGGGAACCAGAGACAGAGAATCATCGGAGGTGATTACGAGCCTGGTCGAGAACCGGAAGACCAACAAGTTAGTTCCGTGTGTTGTCACCAGGCTTCCGCAAGCTTTGCCCCTCAACTGCACCGCCCAACAGCTACACCGGTGGAGGAACGATGATGCCACAGTGCCATCTGGGGGCAGTGAAGTGTACTATGGTGGTCGCCTCAAGGTCGTGTGTTCACAAGGAGTCATCTACAGGTTTGTGTTTGTTTATAAACTGTAGTGTTGTGTCTGTACAGACACAAGGAGTCATCTACAGGTTTGTGTTTGTTTGTAAACTGTAGTGTTGTGTCTGTACAGACACAAGGAGTCATCTACAGGTTTGTGTTTGTTTGTAAACTGTAGTGTTGTGTCTGTACAGACACAAGGAGTCATCTACAGGTTTGTGTTTGTTTATAAACTGTAGTGTTGTGTCTGTACAGACACAAGGAGTCATCTACATATTTCTATTTGTTTGTAAACTGTAGTGTTGTGTCTGTACAGACACAAGGAGTTATCTACAGATTTGTGTTTGTTTGTAAACTGTGGTGTTGTGTCTGTACAGGCACAAGGAGTTATATACATGTTTGTAAACTAGTGTTGTGTCTGTACAGGCACAAGGAGTTATATACATGTTTGTAAACTGTAGTGTTGTGTCTGTACAGGCAGTCACAAGGAGTCATCTACAGGTTTGTGTTTGTTTGTAAACTGTAGAAGTTCTACCTGCAGCCTCCGTCAGTCTCGCCTCTAGAGAATGGTACAAACTTGACACAAATCTGCAACATGAATATATTTTCAAAGACAGGAACAGGTCAACATAAGCCGTGGTAACTAAATGTCAACAGTGGTTGGTGAGACTGTCACAGTGGCAGTCAACTCCGAACACACCTGAACAGTCATAGGTCAGACATAAGACTTTACAGTGACACGCAACTGGCCAGGCATCTTAATGGCCGATTTGCAAATCACAATCTTGGAATCAGGGCCAATTGCTGAGGTTACCTCATTGGAAAGTATCAACAGACGAAATTGTGAATCCAGATGGATTACAAGACTTAAAACTATGTAGCCAGGAGGGTTAAATGTCAGAAAGGACTCTTGATGTTATACTTTCTGTGTTTTTTTTCCCCCCAAAAAACGTAAACAATAAAAACTGTTTCCCCCTTTATAAAATTTTATAACATGATACATGGTTTGGGCACTTTGGGTTTTTTAACTATAAATTGTGTTTTCACCTAAGGGATTATAGGGAACACTTTGTGTTTTTTCATTTTAAAAAATTTTAAATATCCTGTGTTTCCCACTTATTAAAGTAAACTTGAACCCTTTTGGTTGTCAGTTAAACACTTAGTGTTGCTTTGTTTTGTTTGGTGTTGAGGTATTACATGATACACTTTGTGTTGTCCACTATAGACATGTAACATGATACACTTTGTATTGTCCACTATAGACGTATAACATGATACACTTTGTGTTGTCCACTATAGACATATAACATGATACACTTTGTGTTGTCCACTTTTGACTATAACATGATACACTGTGTTGTCCACTTAGACATGTAACATGATACACTTGTGTTGTCCATATAGACTTAACATGATACACTTTGTGTTGTTCATATAGACATATAACATGATACACTTTGTGTTGTCCACTATAGACATTAACATGATACACTTTGTTTGTCCAAAAGACATGTAACATGATACATTTTGTGTTGTCCATATAGACATATAACATGATACACTTTGTGTTGTCCACTTAGACATTAACATGATACACTTGTGTTGTCCATATAGACTTAACATGATACACTTTGTGTTGTCCACTATAGACATATAACATGATACACTTTGTGTTGTCCACTATAGACATATAACATGATACACTTTGTGTTGTCCACTATGACATATAACATGATACACTTTGTTGTCCACTGTAGACATTAACATGATACACTTTGTGTTGTCCACTATAGACTATAACATGATACACTTTGTGTTGTCCACTATAGACTATAACATGAAAAGTGTTGTCCACTATAGACTATAACATGATACACTTTGTGTTGTCCACTATAGACATATAACTTTTGATACACTTGTGTTGTCCACTTAGACATTAACATGATACACTTTGTGTTGTCCACTATAGACTTAACATGATACACTTTGTTTGTCCACTATAGACTTAACATGATACACTTTGTGTTGTCCATATAGACATTAACATGATACACTTTGTGTTGTCCACTTTTGACTATAACATGATACACTGTGTTGTCCACTATAGACTTAACATGATACACTTGTGTTGTCCACTATGACGTATAACATGATACACTTTGTGTTTTTCACTATAGACTATAACATGATACACTTTGTGTTGTCCACTATGACATTAACATGATACACTTTGTTTGTCCACTATGACTTAACATGATACACTTGTGTTGTCCACTATAGACATATAACATGATACACTTTGTGTTGTCCACTATGACTATAACATGATACACTTGTGTTGTCCACTATAGACTATAACATGATACACTTTGTGTTGTCCACTATAGACATTAACATGATACACTTTGTGTTGTCCACTATAGACTATAACATGATACACTTTGTGTTGTCCACTATAGACATATAACATGATACACTTCATGTTGTCCACTGTAGACATTAACATGAACACTTTGTGTTGTCCACTATAGACTATAACATGATACACTTTGTGTTGTCCACTATGACGTATAACATGATACACTTTGTGTTGTCCACTATGACTATAACATGATACACTTTGTGTTGTCCACTATGCCCGTATAACATGATACACTTGTGTTGTCCACTGTAGACATGTAACATGATACACTTTGTGTTGTCCACTATAGACATTAACATGATACACTTTGTGTTGTCCACTATAGACTATAACATGATACACTTTGTGTTGTCCACTATGACGTATAACATGATACACTTTGTGTTGTCCACTTAGACTATAACATGATACACTTTGTGTTGTCCACTATGCCCGTATAACATGATACATTTTGTGTTGTCCACTATAGACATTAACATGATACACTTTGTGTTGTCCACTATAGACATTAACATGATACACTTTGTGTTGTCCACTATGACATAAAACATGATACACTTTGTGTTGTCCACTATAGACTATAACATGATACACTTTGTGTTGTCCACTATAGACTTAACATGATACACTTTGTGTTGTCCACTATAGACATATAACATGATACACTTGTGTTGTCCACTATAACTATAACTTGATACACTTTGTGTTTTTCATATAGACATTAACATGATACACTTTGTGTTGTCCACTATAGACATGTAACATGATACACTTTTGTTGTCCATTAGACATTAACATGATACACTTTGTGTTGTCCATATAGACATTAACATGATACACTTTGTGTTGTCCATTAGACATGAAACATGATACACTTTGTGTTGTCCACTGTAGACATGTAACATGATACACTTTTGTTGTCCATATAGACATAAACATGATACACTTTGTGTTGTCCACTATAACTATAACATGATACACTTTGTGTTGTCCATAAAAATTAACATGATACACTTTGTGTTTTTCACTATGACGTATAACATGATACACTTTGTGTTGTCCACTTAGACTATAACATGATACACTTGTGTTGTCCACTTAGACATTAACATGATACACTTTGTGTTGTCCACTATAGACTATAACATGATACACTTTGTGTTGTCCACTTTTGACTATAACATGATACACTTTGTGTTGTCCACTTTTGACTATAACATGATACACTTTGTGTTGTCCACTTTTGACTATAACATGATACACTTTGTGTTGTCCACTTTTGACTTAACATGATACACTTTGTGTTGTCCACTATAGACATATAACATGATACACTTTGTGTTGTCCATATAGACTATAACATGATACACTTTGTGTTGTCCAGTATAGACATGTAACATGATACACTTGTGTTGTCCATATAGACATTAACATGATACACTTTGTGTTGTCCACTATAGACATTAACATGATACACTTTGTGTTGTCCACTATAGACATATAACATGATACACTTTGTGTTGTCCACTATAGACATATAACATGATACACTTTGTGTTGTCCACTATAGACATATAACATGATACACTTTGTGTTGTCCACTATAGACGTATAACATGATACACTTTGTGTTGTTCACTATAGACATATAACATGATACACTTTGTGTTGTCCACTATAGACATATAACATGATACACTTTGTGTTGTCCACTATAGACGTATAACATGATACACTTTGTGTTGTCCACTATATACATATAACATGATACACTTTGTGTTGTCCACTATAGACATATAACATGATACACTTTGTGTTGTCCACTATAGACATATAACATGATACACTTTGTGTTGTCCACTATAGACATATAACATGATACACTTTGTGTTGTCCACTATATACATATAACATGATACACTTTGTGTTGTCCACTATAGACATATAACATGATACACTTGTGTTGTTCATATAGACATATAACATGATACACTTTGTGTTGCCCACTATAACATATAACATGATACACTTTGTGTTGTCCACTGTAGACTGTACATGATACACGTGTTTCCAGTATAGACATGTAACCCAAAATACACTTTGTGTTTCCAGTATAGACATGTAACATGATACCTTTGTTTTTCCACTTAAAACATGAAACCCATGTACACTTTAGGCCATTTATAACATGTAATGTAACTTTGTTTTTTTACTTTAGCATTACATGTACACTTTGTGTTTACTAGACTTAACATGATCACTTTGTGTTGTCCACTATAGACTATAACATGATACACTTTGTTTTTTCCTATGACATATAACAGTCACTTTGTGTTGTCCATGTAACATATAACATGATACACTTTGTGTTGTCCACTATTCTTAACATGATACACTTTGTGTTGTCCACTATAACATTAACATGATACACTTTGTGTTGTCCATTTGACTTAACATGATACACTTTGTGTTGTCCACTATAGACATATAACATGATACACTTTGTGTTGTCCACTATATACATATAACATGATACACTTTGTGTTGTCCACTATAGACATGTAACATGATACACTTTGTGTTGTCCACTATAGACATTAACATGATACACTTTGTGTTGTCCAGTATAGACATGATAACATTGTAACTCTGTGTTGTTCAGTATAGACAGTATAACATGATACACTTTGTGTTGTCCACTATAGATATAACATGATAACTTTGTGTTGTCCAGTATAGACATGTAACATGATACACTTGTGTTGTTCAGTATAGACATTATAACATGATACACTTTGTGTTGTCCACTGTAGACATGTAACATGATACACTTTGTGTTGTCCAGTATAGACATGTAACATGATACACTTTGTGTTGTCCACTATAGACATATAACATGATACACTTTGTGTTGTCCACTATAGACATATAACATGATACACTTTGTGTTGTCCACTATTGACATATAACATGATACACTTTGTGTTGTCCACTGTAGACATATAACATGATACACTTTGTGTTGTCCACTATAGACATATAACATGATACACTTTGTGTTGTCCACTATAGACTGTAAACATGATACACTTTGTGTTGTCCACTATAGACATATAACATGATACACTTTGTGTTGTCCACTATAGACATATAACATGATACACTTTGTGTTGTCCACTATAGACATATAACATGATACACTTTGTGTTGTCCACTATAGACGTATAACATGATACACTTTGTGTTGTCCACTATAGACATGTAACATGATACACTTTGTGTTGTCCAGTATAGACATATAACATGATACACTTTGTGTTGTCCACTATAGACATATAACATGATACACTTTGTGTTGTCCACTATAGACATATAACATGATACACTTTGTGTTGTCCACTATTGACGTATAACATGATACACTTTGTGTTGTCCACTATAGACATATAACATGATACACTTTGTGTTGTCCACTATAGACATATAACATGATACACTTTGTGTTGTCCACTATATGACATATAACATGATACACTTTGTGTTGTCCACTATAGACATATAACATGATACACTTTGTGTTGTCCACTATAGACGTATAACATGATACACTTTGTGTTGTCCACTATAGACATATAACATGATACACTTTGTGTTGTTCACTATAGACATATAACATGATACACTTTGTGTTGTCCACTATAGACATATAACATGATACACTTTGTGTTGTCCACTATAGACATATAACATGATACACTTCATGTTGTCCACTGTAGACATATAACATGATACACTTTGTGTTGTCCACTATAGACATATAACATGATACACTTTGTGTTGTCCACTATAGACGTATAACATGATACACTTTGTGTTGTCCACTATAGACATATAACATGATACACTTTGTGTTGTCCACTATTGACGTATAACATGATACACTTTGTGTTGTCCACTGTAGACATATAACATGATACACTTTGTGTTGTCCACTATAGACATATAACATGATACACTTTGTGTTGTCCACTATAGACATATAACATGATACACTTTGTGTTGTCCACTATTGACGTATAACATGATACACTTTGTGTTGTCCACTATAGACATTAACATGATACACTTGTGTTGTCCACTATGACTATAACATGATACACTTTGTTTGTCACTATAGACATTAACATGATACACTTGTGTTGTCCACTATAGACATTAACATGATACACTTTGTTGTCCCTTGACATATAACATGATACACTTTTTGTACTATAACTATAACATGATACCTTTGTGTGTCACTATAGTTAACATGATACCTTGTTGTCCACTATAAATTCATGATACACTTTGTTTGTCCACTATAACATATAACATGATACATTTTGTTGTCCATTAGACATTAATGATACACTTTGTTTGTCCACTATAGACTTAACATGATACACTTTGTGTTGTCCACTTAGACTTAACATGATACACTTTGTGTTGTCCATATAGACTTAACATGATACACTTTGTGTTGTCCAATAGACTATAACATGATACACTTTGTGTTGTCCACTTAGACATTAACATGATACACTTTGTGTTGTCCATATAGACATGTAACATGATACACTTTGTGTTGTCCACTTAGACTATAACATGATACACTTTGTGTTGTCCATATAGACTTAACATGATACACTTTGTGTTGTCCACTATGACTATAACATGATACACTTGTGTTGTCCACTTAGACTTAACTGATACACTTTGTGTTGTTCATATAACATGATACACTTTGTGTTGTCCACTATAACATATAACATGATACACTTGTGTTGTCCACTATAGACTATAACTGATACACTTTGTGTTGTCACTATGACTATAACATGATACACTTGTGTTGTCCACTTAGACATATAACATGATACACTTGTGTTGTCCACTATAACTATAACATGATACACTTGTGTTGTCCACTATAACATATAACATGATACACTTTTTTTATAGACTATAACATGATACACTTGTGTTGTCCACTATAGACTATAACATGATACACTTGTGTTGTCCACTATAACATATAACATGATACACTTTGTGTTGTCCACTATAACATATAACATGATACACTTTGTGTTGTCCACTATACTATAACATGATACACTTTGTGTTGTCCATATAGACATTAACATGACACTTGTGTTGTCCCTATACATACATATACTTTGTGTTGTCCTATGACTTAACATGATCCTTGTGTTGTCCACTATAGACATTAACATGATACACTTTTTTGTCCCTATAGACATAACATGATACATTTCTGTGTCACTAGACATTACATGATCATTGTGTTGTCCACTATAGACATATAACATGATACACTTGTGTTGTCCACTATAGACTATAACATGATACACTTGTGTTGTCACTATAGACTTAACATGATACACTTTGTTTGTCCACTATAACTATAACATGATACACTTTGTGTTGTCCACTATAACATTAACATGATACACTTTGTTGTCCACTTAGACTTAACATGATACACTTTGTTTGTCATATAGACAACATGATACTTTGTGTTGTCCACATAACTATAACATGATACTTTGTGTTCCATAACTGCTTGGTTTCATGCATTAAAAGAAGTGTTCCCGAATAATGTCCCCCCCCCCCCCCCCCCCCCCCCCCCCCCCCCCCCCCCCCCCCCCCCCCCCCCCCCCCCCCCCCCCCCCCCCCCCCCCCCCCCCCCCCCCCCCCCCCCCCCCCCCCCCCCCCCCCCCCCCCCCCCCCCCCCCCCCCCCCCCCCCCCCCCCCCCCCCCCCCCCCCCCCCCCCCCCCCCCCCCCCCCCCCCCCCCCCCCCCCCCCCCCCCCCCCCCCCCCCCCCCCCCCCCCCCCCCCCCCCCCCCCCCCCCCCCCCCCCCCCCCCCCCCCCCCCCCCCCCCCCCCCCCCCCCCCCCCCCCCCCCCCCCCCCCCCCCCCCCCCCCCCCCCCCCCCCCCCCCCCCCCCCCCTTTTTTTGTCCCAAACATATAACATGATACATTTTGTTGTCCACATAAAAAACATGAACACTTTTTTTCCATAGACTAAACATGATCACTTTTTTTGTCCCTATAAAATTAACATGATACACTTTGTGTTGTCCACTATAACTATAAAATAACTTTTTTTGTTTTACTATAACATGATACACTTTTTGGTCCACTATAGACTTTAACATAAACACTTTGTTTGTCCACTATAGAAAAATAAATTTTGTTTGTCCTAAGCATATAAATTACTTTTTGTTTGTTTAACATTAAAAAAAATACATTTTTTCCCTTAAATTAAACAGATCATTTTTTGGGCCCCTATAACATATCATGATACACTTTTGTTGTCCACTTAGACTTTAAACATATAACTTTTTTGTACTAAGACTATAACATGATACACTTTTGTTGTCCACTTAGACTTAACATGATACACTTTGTGTTGTCCACTATAGACATATAACATGATACACTTTGTGTTGTCCACTATAGACATATAACATGATACACTTTGTGTTGTCCACTATAGACATATAACATGATACACTTTGTGTTGTCCACTATAGACATATAACATGATACACTTTGTGTTGTCCACTATAGACATATAACATGATACACTTTGTGTTGTCCACTATAGACATATAACATGATACACTTTGTGTTGTCCACTATAGACATGATAACATGATACACTTTGTGTTGTCCACTATAGACATATAACATGATACACTTTGTGTTGTCCACTATAGACATATAACATGATACACTTTGTGTTGTCCACTATATGACATATAACATGATACACTTTGTGTTGTCCCATAGACTGCTGCGGTCAGTGCCATCCGCTATAGAAGTGTACCCAGGAGATGACAGTGTCCTGCGGTCAACAGGGATGACCGCTGTGTTTTTCAAACACTTCCTTCACAGGAATGATAAAGTAAGTAAACTTGGAGTTGTTTACTTTAGCCCAATTCAGTTGAATTGGGCTTTGTCACCAGTTTGTGGGATAAACTGTTTTTCAGGTTCAGCTGTGTATCAAAACTGTAGTTTGACCAGAATGTGTTTAAGACAGAGTTTTTTTCCATTAATTACCCAGTGTTTATTAGCCAAGTGTAAAGGATTGACAGAGCACAGGTGTAATCTGCACCCTTAACATCTATTCTATCCTCCCAGTTCTGTACACACAGCGTACTCAGTGTAACAAGGGATCAGGTAAATTGTGTAGGTCAGTTTTCTATTGAGGTCAAAAAGATGTGTTAAAGAACTATTGTGGTTAATACAGAGAGTGTTTTAAGTAAGAGTTGGAGAAAATACAGAGGGTGTATCAAGTAAGAGTTGGAGAAAATACAGAGAGTACATTAAGTAAGAGTTGGAGAAAATACAGAGAGTACGTTAAGTAAGAGTTGGAGAAAATACAGAGAGTACGTTAAGTAAGAGTTGGAGAAAATACAGAGAGTACGTTAAGTAAGAGTTGGAGAAAATACAGAGAGTACGTTAAGTAAGAGTTGGAGAAAATACAGAGGGTACGTTAAGTAAGAGTTGGAGAAAATACAGAGGGTGTGTCAAGTAAGAGTTGGAGAAAATACAGAGAGTACATTAAGTAAGAGTTGGAGAAAATACAGAGAGTACGTTAAGTAAGAGTTGGAGAAAATACAGAGAGTACATTAAGTAAGAGTTGGAGAAAATACAGAGGGTGTGTCAAGTAAGAGTTGGAGAAAATACAGAGGGTGTGCAAGTAAGAGTTGGAGGAAATACAGAGAGTATGTTAAGTAAGAGTTGGAGAAAATACAGAGGGTGTGTCAAGTAAGAGTTGGAGAAAATACAGAGAATACGTTAAGTAAGAGTTGGAGAAAATACAGAGAGTACGTTAAGTAAGAGTTGGAGAAAATACAGAGAGTACGTTAAGTAAGAGTTGGAGAAAATACAGAGAGTACGTTAAGTTTGGAAAAGTATTACATCATAAAGTCGTCGGCTGGTTCAGCTGTCATAACAGATAGCCAAGCGGTTCGCAAAAAGTGCCTTACGCCGATTTACAATGAAATCGCGACAGCAATATGCCACACTGTTCCTCATATGCGTGTAGCAACTGTACAGTGAAAGACAGTATCAGTAAGCTGTCTTTTTTACCCTATGAATCGACCAGAACTGAAACAGTGGTCCAGTTGATTCGTTGGGACAGTCACAGACACAGTGTGGATGCCAGACGACCGGCTTTGATTGACCTAACCATGAAAACGATCACCACCACACCAAATTTCTCCTCACCTATCTTACGTACATATACATACACTATGTTATAAAATAAAATCATTTACATTCTTCTAACAAAGAAAATTCACAAAACAAACGCGCAGATATCAACGGCAACTTCATCGGCCGCTCTGCGGTACCGTAAAATCGCTATATAAGTTAGCTTCACACAAAATGCTGTTAGACGGCATGTGTGTGCGCATGAATATTTATAAACTACTTACTGCATTCGCACATGCAAAATAGTTTAATTACCTATAAATAATATAATAATAATTATTAGCATCACTATGATTTGCAGGAAATAAGAAGTTTTATTATAATAAAATAATATTTTATTTATATAGCGCCACATCCATAATTGGTTGTGGCGCTTCACAATGTGGTGCTATTAAAACATACAATAAGAAGAAAACTACCCACATATAATATTTAAAAATAGATAATGAAAATACTTGTGTCTATAAATTATAATTAACTAAAGTGACCTATCAGTATTAAAAAGAACCCATGCAAATTCCATAACAACAATCGTTATACATTAATGTTAAGGTAATAAATAACTAAAATGGTAAAATAATTACGAATAATTTTCATTCAGCACATTCACACACATGTGCATAAGAAAATATTATTGAAGCTCTTTTTCTACTTATGAATGATATTTCCACCACCAGGTATGTAATAATAATAATTTTTGGACAAGACACTTTATTAATTATCGGGACAATAAATCACTGAAATTTAAACAAAATATGAATATATGGGAAATATATGGTGGTAGAAAAAGAAGGTTTTGGACTTTTGGTGCATTTAAAAATAATAATATTAATATGATTGTGTTTGTTTTAGTAATTATTGTTAAAAACATCGTTTATGTAATATAAGCTTGCATGCTCGCAATACACAAGAAATATTGTTAAAATAAACAATGTGACATCATTGAACAACACATAATTTCCATACCTCTTTTATGACTAATTCAATTCAGTTCAATTCAATTTTATTTCAAAACACACAACATTAAAAAGCAAGCAATACAAATAATAATAAGGCACATGGTACGAATGAAATACAATTAAGAAATATGTTTTGAAAAGGAGTAGACATGAAGTGAAACACTTATATGTGTCTACCCCTGTGAACACTTTTCATCAAAAATGATAAGTGGCAATTCTTAGTTTTTAATAATTGTAATGATGCTGTTACACAACAAATAAATACGTGCACACAACAAATGTTAATTTGTCATTATAAATATGTATATTTACATGATATATTTGCCTATGAGAATATTAGTGTAATGACGTTTAAATGTATATTTGGACATTATGGTAACAAGCGATTCGTTGAGAGAATTCCACAATTTCACGCCGAGTACAGGTATGGACATAGCTCTCATATACTAATATATACTAATAGACAATTTTAGATAATTATGCAGACAAATGTATTTTTTTTATTTATTTTAAAATATTACCTGTGGGTAGCATTCTTCTTATTGAATATATGTTAATATAACAATTATGGATTTGGCACTATATAAAATAAACTATTAAAATTATATATTTTTGTATTAAATTGTAACTTTTTATCAACTCTATTAGGCCCATATCACCAAAGTGTTGCCTTTGTTTGCCGTTTAACATTTGCAATAAGGTTTATAAATATGCAATAAGGTTTATAAATATTCATGCGCACAAACACGCCATCTAATGGTATTTTGTGTAAAGCTAACTTATAATAGCGAGTTTACAGTAGTCAAAGTTGTCGAGTTGCCATCCGTCGAGATTTGCACGTTTCGTTTGTGAATTTTCTTCATTAGAAGAATACAAGTGGTTGTTTGTAATGTAGTGTATGTATATGTATGTAAGAAATGTGAGGAGAAATTTGGTGGCTGTTGGTGGTCGTTTTCTTGGTTAGGCCAGAAAGTAACAGATAATAATACGCATGCACAGTTCACGCCGACCAAGAAGACTTAACTACGTCATTTTGTTTCTAAAATGGCTTGGTCTATAGATTTCTATGACTATGTGTTCTAGATTTGTTTCCTGGTAAACCACTGACGTTAAAAAAATTATTGTAGTTGGACGTTGTTACTTTTTATTAACTATGATCAAAACATTGACTTTTGTTTCTCTTTAAGTAAGTGCTGGCATAAACACAGAGGGTGTGACAAGTATGAGATGGGGTAGACACCTACAAAGATCAGTGTGTTTCAGGTTGAGGAGCGAATGTACTCAGTGGACAGTCCACCACCTCATGTGCCTGGTCTACCCTACCCCATCGCCAGACTCCTCTCCACAGCCACAAGGTGAGACTGTCACAATGTGAGACTGTTAGAAGGTTGGACTGTCACAAGGTGAGACTGTCACAAGGTGAGACTCATATGGTAACATTGTCACAAGGTGAGACTGTTACAAGGTGAGACTGTCACAAGGTGAGACTCATAAGGTAACATTGTAACAACGTGAGACTGTCACAAGGTGAGACTGTTACAAGGTGAGACTGTCACAAGGTGAGACTGTTAAAAGGTGAGACTATATCACAAGGTGAGACTATATCACAAGGTGAGACTGTCACAAGGTGAGACTGTTACAAGGTGAGACTGTTACAAGGTGAGACTGTCACAAGGTGAGACTGTTAAAAGGTGAGACTATATCACAAGGTGAGACTATATCACAAGGTGAGACTGTCACAAGGTGAGACTGTCACAAGGTGAGACTGTTACAAGGTGAGACTGTCACAAGGTGAGACTGTTAAAAGGTGAGACTATATCACAAGGTGAGACTATATCACAAGGTGAGACTGTCACAAGGTGAGACTGTCACAAGGTGAGACTGTCACAAGGTGAGACTGTTACAAGGTGAGACCCTGTAGATCCATGTTAAACTGCACAGTTGCTTGTCTGCATGTTTAAGCTACATCTTCAAAACTACTGATTTTCTGTAAATGTTAGTTGTGTTTATTTTGATGTTTAATTATCTTTAAATTGTTGTGATTGTGATGTGTGAGTGTGTGATGGTTAAAGTGACAAAGATAGAATATTGATATTCTAGACGACTATAGAGTACAAATTCATACACTTTGATGATATTATCTGCTGCATTCACACAATATGGCTGAGTTTCTGGTCGTCTCATATGAACAACCAGAGATAAAGCAAATTACGTGATTACGGTGAAGAGAATAGGCAGTGACTATGATACACCAAAGCATATTTCATTCATAATTACCAACTCGCTATATAGTCCAAAATACTTCAGGACTTCTTGGCCTATTTTTGTTTTAGTCATACTCATACTTATCCATTTGCACAATCATTTGCAGTTACACACAGCAACCTGCAATTATACACAGTCATTTGCAGTCATTTGCAGTCAGTCATACACAGTCACACACGTCTTGTCTTCAGATTCATGAGACAAGTCCAGGGAGAAAATCTCCAACTTCTACCAGCAGATGTCGCTGTGTGTTGGCAGGTGAGTGAAGTACTTTAGGAAGGAATACCGTTTGTTATTGACATGGACGAGACCGACACTTTAAATTGTGCTGGATCTAAACAGTCTGGTGATGGACTTTGCAATTATTTTAGACGTTTATAGAAATATACTAAAATTATTATGGATTATATAATTTGCATAGACAGCAAAATCTTTATGAATTATATCATTTGCATGTAATATAAAATCACAATAAGAATGTTCATTAGACACACCTCAGAAACATTACGTGGTTATTTATTACATTCTATTGATTATTCACTGCAAAGTTTGTGATTAAAAACTGACCTGAAAAACAGCATTGAGTCAATTCAATCATGAGTGACCTCCATGTGTTCTTTGTCTCTACCTTGTGAGTGACCTCCACATGTTCTTTGTCTCTACCTCATGAGTGACCTTCATGTGTTCCTTGTCTCTACCTCGTGAGTGACCTTCATGTGTTCCTTGTCTATACCTCGTGAGTGACCTCCATGTGTTCTTTGTCTCTACCATGTGAGTGACCTCCATGTGTTCTTTGTCTCTACCTCGTGAGTGACCTCCACATGTTCTTTGTCTCTACCTTGTGAGTGACCTTCATGTGTTCCTTGTCTATACCTTGTGAGTGACCTTCATGTGTTCCTTGTCTATACCACGTGAGTGACCTTCATGTGTTCCTTGTCTATACCTCGTGAGTGACCTCTATGTGTTCTTTGTCTATACCTCGTGAGTGACCTCCATGTGTTCTTTGTCTATACATTGTGAGTGACCTTCATGTATTCCTTGTCTATACCTTGTGAGTGACCTTCATGTGTTCCTTGTCTATACCTCATGAGTGAACTTCATGTGTTCTTTGTCTCTACCTCATGAGTGACCTTCATGAGTTCCTTGTCTATACCTCATGAGTGACCTTCATGTGTTCTTTGTCTCTACCTCATGAGTGACCTTTATGTGTTCCTTGTCTATACCTCATGAGTGACCTTCATGTGTTCCTTGTCTATACCTCATGAGTGACCTTCATGTGTTCTTTGTCTCTACCTCATGAGTGACCTTCATGTGTTCCTTGTCTATACCTCGTGAGTGACCTTCATGTGTTCCTTGTCTATACCTCGTGAGTGACCTTCATGTGTTTCTTGTTTATACCTCGTCAGTGACCTCCATGTGTTTGTTGTGTCTACCTCGTCAGTGACCTCCATGTGTTTGTTGTGTCTACCTCGTCAGTGACCTCCATGTGTTTGTTGTGTCTACCTCGTCAGTGACCTCTATGTGTTCCTTGTGTTTGACAGACAAAACACATTGACCTCGTGCCTCCCCTTGCGTCTGTCCTGCTTGAGGAATGCGACATTCCGAATGTCGGCCGGTTTACAGCGCACTCTAGTGGCCATGTCCGCATTGTGTTTACCGACCGAACTTGTCTCGACATGTTTGCTGACTTCCAACATCGCCTTGCGACATGTCAGCAACACAGTGACACTGAGGTACGGACTACCAGTGACAGTGTGACATGTCACCAACATAGTGACACTGAGGTATGGACTACCAATGACAGTGTAATGTGTCACCAACACAGTGACACTAAGGGTCATATGCCAGAAGGTGGTTGACCTTAGTCCCAGGTTGAGTTCACTGGACTAAATGTGAAGTCAGTCTTGCTCCAGTGTGAAAGATGTCGTCATTTAAAATTCAAGCTACAACCGACAAATAGTCAGTCAGTCAGTCAGTCAGTCAGTCAGTCAGTCAGTCAGTCAGTCAGTCAGTCAGTCAGTCAGTCAGTCAGTCAGTCAGTCAGTCAGTCAGTCAGTCAGTCAGTCAGTCAGTCAGTCAGTCAGTGTCAGTCAGTCAGTCAGTCAGTCAGTCAGTCAGTCAGTCAGTCAGTCAGTCAGTCAGTCAGTCAGTCAGTCAGTCAGTCAGTCAGTCAGTCAGTCAGTCAGTCAGTCAGTCAGTCAGTCAGTCAGTCAGTCAGTCAGTCAGTCAGTCAGTCAGTCAGTCAGGTGAAACAAAGGAGCAAAAAAACATAGATATTGTCAGTTATGTCTTAGAAGTGAGTGTAAATGGTGTCGCATATGTATTTGTAGTCCATTTTAGGTCATCAGACACGTTTAAAGTTTGTAAACATGCTTAACAGTTAACATCCATGTGTCCACCAAAACATGTGTGATTGGCAATAATTTGGTCCTGCATAGAACCCTGCCATGGGAAAGTAAAAGATCCCACACAGGGGTAAATGTGTAACCTGCAGTGGATTCACTAATTCTAGAGAAGGACAACTCTAAAAAAAAAAAACTCAATACTCCAGTCACAAACATGAGGGGAAGATAGAGTAATGAGCCAACCATAAGAAGAAGAAGATATGAAATGTAAGAATTCTGAAATGTCCCACTAATATAATGGCTTTCCACAAGAGGGCCCCTTATAACAACAGTAATATGGATTTAATCTTGGGATTAATAAATCGTAGAACTAAAGGTTTAACAAATTCAAGGAGTAACTAATCCGGGAACTAATTTAGTCCACCTTCTGGCAAATGGCTGTAAGGCACGGACCACCATTGACAGTGTGACATATATTGCCACAGCGTCTGCGTATGTGACATTTGGTCCCTAATGACAGTGCATATATGTAACATTGGGTCACCAGTGACAGTGCATAAATGTGACATTGGGTCCCCAATGACAGTGCATATATGTGACATAGGTCCCCAATGACAGTGCATATATGTGACATAGGTCCCCAATGACAGTGCATATATGTGACAGTGGTCCCTCCCATGTATCTTTGACTGTCAGTAATACTCCAGGTGGTTCCCAGGTTCCCAAAGTGACCAGTGAGTGGACAGAGCTGCCCAAGGGAGTGTGTCGCCTGCTGCTGCCCACAGGTCACTATCATATGGTCCAAGTGGTCAATCCTGGCATCTACACCAAGTGAGTGACCAACAACACGGACCCTCTACAACTGTGTATGTTGAGGTCAGAGGTCAAGTTGTGGCACAGTTTCGTGTGATTTGTGACTTTGTATTAACATTAATTGTGCAGGCATTTGTCACTGGTGTTGTGCTAATGTCAGCCGTACTCCTGTTAAAAAGGTGTTTAAGATGTTAGGGTTCCAGTTGTCTTATTTAATGTCAGTTTGTATTTATTGCAATAAATATCTTGATAATATTACATGGCAGGTATTTCGTTATCAAAATCAGCAGCTCATAACTGCCAGGTCGTGATAACAAATTGGGTCGCAAAGCCACTTTGAGTGGGTTGACATGAGTATCCTATATCTATACAAATCTACAGGTTACAGTATTTTCCAGCTTGTTCATACCATACATGCAACAAATAATTCAATGCCAAATGTGGCATAAATGTGAGATGCTTGAAGGCCTTACCCCGATCTACTCGTGGTTGGCCTAATCCTCTTCCACTCCATGCGACCCAGGGCTGTATTAGCAATGACACATCTCTAATGTCCTCTTTCATCTGCTGTTTCCACATGTCCTAGGACCTTGAACTATTGACAGCGCCAGCTCATGACATATAGTATATGACATGTTTGAGAGAGTCAGTGGTGAGACATACGTTTGAGAGAGTCAGTGGTGAGACATATGTTTGAGAGAGTCGGTTGTGAGACATGTTTGAGAGAGTCAGTGGTGAGACATATGTTTGAGAGAGTCAGTGGTGAGACATATGTTTGAGAGAGTCAGTGGTGAGACATATGTTTGAGAGAGTCAGTGGTGAGACATACGTTTGTGAGAGTCAGTGGTGAGACATATGTTTGAGAGAGTCGGTTGTGAGACATATGTTTGTGAGAGTCAGTGGTGAGACATATGTTTGAGAGAGTCAGTGGTGAGACATATGTTTGAGAGAGTCAGTTGTGAGACATACGTTTGTGAGAGTCAGTGGTGAGACATATGTTTGAGAGAGTCGGTTGTGAGACATATGTTTGTGAGAGTCAGTGGTGAGACATATGTTTGAGAGAGTCAGTTGTGAGACATATGTTTGAGAGAGTCAGTGGTGAGACATATGTTTGAGAGAGTCGGTTGTGAGACATATGTTTGAGAGAGTCAGTGGTGAGACATACGTTTGTGAGAGTCAGTGGTGAGACATATGTTTGAGAGAGTCAGTTGTGAGACATATGTTTGAGAGAGTCAGTGGTGAGACATATTTTTGAGAGAGTCAGTGGTGAGACATATGTTTGAGAGAGTCAGTGGTGAGACATATGTTTGAGAGAGTCAGTGGTGAGACATATTTTTGAGAGAGTCAGTGGTGAGACATATGTTTGAGAGAGTCAGTGGTGAGACATATGTTTGAGAGAGTCAGTGGTGAGACATATGTTTGAGAGAGTCAGTGGTGAGACATATGTTTGAGAGAGTCAGTGGTGAGACATATGTTTGAGAGAGTCAGTGGTGAGACATATGTTTGAGAGAGTCAGTGGTGTGACATAGTTTGAGAGAGTCAGTGGTGAGACATATGTTTGAGAGAGTCAGTGGTGAGACATATGTTTGAGAGAGTCAGTGGTGAGACATATGTTTGAGAGAGTCGGTTGTGAGACATATTTTTGAGAGAGTCAGTGGTGAGACGTATGTTTGAGAGCGTCAATGGTGTGACATGTTTGAGAGAGTCAGTGGTGAGACATATGTTTGAGAGAGTCGGTTGTGAGACATATGTTTGAGAGAGTCAGTGGTGAGACGTGTTTGAGAGAGTCAGTGGTGAGACATATGTTTGAGAGAGTCGGTTGTGAGACATATGTTTGAGAGAGTCAATGGTGAGACATATAGGTTTGAGAGAGTCAGTGGTGAGATATGTTTGAGAGAGTCAGTGGTGAGACATGTGTTTGAGAGAGTCAATGGTGAGACGTGTTTGAGAGAGTCAGTGGTGAGACATATGTTTGAGAGAGTCAGTAGTGAGACATATGTTTGAGAGTCAGTGGTGAGACATATGTTTGAGAGAATCAATGGTGAGACATATGTTTGAGAGAGATGGTTGTGAGACATATGTTTGAGAGAGTCAGTGGTGAGATGTTTGTTTGAGAGAGTCAGTTGTGAGACATATGTTTGAGAGAGTCAGTGGTGAGACATATGTTTGAGAGAGTCAGTTGTGAGACATATGTTTGAGAGAGTCAGTGGTGAGACATGTTTGAGAGAGTCAGTAGTGAGACATATGTTTGAGAGAGTCAGTGGTGAGACATATGTTTGAGAGAGTCAGTTGTGAGACATATTTTTGAGAGAGTCAGTGGTGAGACGTATGTCTGAGAGCATCAATGGTGTGACATGTTTGAGAGAGTCAGTGGTGAGACATATGTTTGAGAGAGTCGGTTGTGAGACATATGTTTGAGAGAGTCAATGGTGAGACATATAGGTTTGAGAGAGTCAGTGGTGAGATATGTTTGAGAGAGTCAGTGGTGAGACATATGTTTGAGAGAGTCAGTAGTGAGACATATGTTTGAGAGTCAGTGGTGAGACATATGTTTGAGAGAATCAATGGTGAGACATATGTTTGAGAGAGATGGTTGTGAGACATATGTTTGAGAGAGTCAGTGGTGAGATGTTTGTTTGAGAGAGTCAGTTGTGAGACATATGTTTGAGAGAGTCAGTGGTGAGACATATGTTTGAGAGAGTCAGTTGTGAGACATATGTTTGAGAGAGTCAGTGGTGAGACATGTTTGAGAGAGTCAGTGGTGAGACATATTTGTTTGAGAGAGTCAGTGGTGAGACATATGTTTGAGAGAGTCAATGGTGAGACATATGTTTGAGAGAGTCCGTGGTGAGACATGTTTGAGAGAGTCAGTGGTAAGATGTATGTTTGAGGGTCAGTGGTAAGACATGTTTGAGAGAGTCAGTGGTGAGATATATGTTTGAGAGCGTCAATGGTGAGACATATGTTTGAGAGAGTCAGTGGTGAGATATATGTTTGAGAGAGTCAGTGGTGAGACATATGTTTGAGAGAGTCAGTGGTGAGACATATTGTTGAGAGAGTCAATGGTGAGACATATGTTTGAGAGAGTCAGTGGTGAGACATATGTTTGAGAGAGTCAGTGGTGAGACATATGTTTGAGAGAGTCAGTGGTGAGACATATGTTTGAGAGAGTGAGTGGTGAGACATATGTTTGAGAGAGTCAGTGGTGAGATATATGTCTGAGAGAGTCAGTGGTGAAAAATATGTTTGAGAGAGTCAATGGTGAGACATTTGTTTGAGAGAGTCAGTGGTGAGACATTTGTTTGAGAGAGTCAGTGGTGAGACATGTTTGAGAGAGTCAGTGGTGAGACATATGTTTGAGAGAGTCAGTGGTGAGACATATGTTTGAGAGAGTCAGTGGTGAGATATGTTTGAGAGAGTCAGTGGTGAGACATGTTTGAGAGAATCAGTGGTAAGACATATGTTTGAGAGAGTCAATGGTGAGACATATGTTTGAGAGAGTCAGTGGTGAGACATGTTTGAGAGAGTCAGTGGTGAGATGTATGTTTGAGAGAGTCAGTGGTGAGACATATGTTTGAGAGAGTCAATGGTGAGACATATGTTTGAGAGAGTCAGTGGTGAGATATGTTTGAGAGAGTCAGTGGTGAGACATGTTTGAGAGAATCAATGGTAAGACATATGTTTGAGAGAGTCAATGGTGAGACATATGTTTGAGAGAGTCAGTGGTGAGACATATGTCTGAGAGAGTCAGTTGGGAGATATATGTTTGAGAGAGTCAGTGGTGAGACATGTTTGAGAGAGTCAGTGGTGAGATGTATGTTTGAGAGAGTCAATGGTGAGACATATGTTTGAGAGAGTCAATGGTGAGACATATGTTTGAGAGAGTCAGTGGTGAGATATGTTTGAGAGAGTCAGTGGTGAGACATATGTTTGAGAGAGTCAGTGGTGAGACATATGTTTGAGAGAGTCAGTGGTGAGATATGTTTGAGAGAGTCAGTGGTGAGACATGTTTGAGAGAATCAGTGGTAAGACATATGTTTGAGAGAGTCAATGGTGAGACATATGTTTGAGAGAGTCAGTGGTGAGACATATGTCTGAGAGAGTCAGTTGGGAGATATATGTTTGAGAGAGTCAGTGGTGAGACATGTTTGAGAGAGTCAGTGGTGAGATGTATGTTTGAGAGAGTCAATGGTGAGACATATGTTTGAGAGAGTCAATGGTGAGACATATGTTTGAGAGAGTCAGTGGTGAGATATGTTTGAGAGAGTCAGTGGTGAGACATGTTTGAGAGAGTCAATGGTGAGACATATGTTTGAGAGAGTCAGTGGTGAGACATATGTTTGAGAGAGTCAGTGGTGAGATATGTTTGAGAGAGTCAGTGGTGAGACATGTTTGAGAGAATCAGTGGTAAGACATATGTTTGAGAGAGTCAATGGTGAGACATATGTTTGAGAGAGTCAGTGGTGAGACATGTTTGAGAGAGTCAGTGGTGAGATGTATGTTTGAGAGAGTCAGTGGTGAGACATATGTTTGAGAGAGTCAATGGTGAGACATATGTTTGAGAGAGTCAGTGGTGAGATATGTTTGAGAGAGTCAGTGGTGAGACATGTTTGAGAGAATCAATGGTAAGACATATGTTTGAGAGAGTCAATGGTGAGACATATGTTTGAGAGAGTCAGTGGTGAGACATATGTCTGAGAGAGTCAGTTGGGAGATATATGTTTGAGAGAGTCAGTGGTGAGACATGTTTGAGAGAGTCAGTGGTGAGATGTATGTTTGAGAGAGTCAATGGTGAGACATATGTTTGAGAGAGTCAATGGTGAGACATATGTTTGAGAGAGTCAGTGGTGAGATATGTTTGAGAGAGTCAGTGGTGAGACATGTTTGAGAGAATCAGTGGTAAGACATATGTTTGAGAGAGTCAATGGTGAGACATATGTTTGAGAGAGTCAGTGGTGAGACATATGTTTGAGAGAGTCAGTGGTAAGACATGTTTGAGAGAGTCAGTGGTGAGACATATGTTTGAGAGAGTCAGTGGTGAGACATATGTTTGAGAGAGTCAGTGGTGAGACATGTTTGAGAGAGTCAGTGGTGAGACATATGTTTGAGAGAGTCAGTGGTGAGACATATGTTTGAGAGAGTCAGTGGTGATATGTATGTTTGAGAGAGCCAGTTGTGTTTGTGTGTGTTATTATTATCAACCAGTAGGTTACTGTTTATGGCGTCAAGATGTCACACCAATTATGACATTCTTCAGATACGTGGCAGCAGCCATGGACTGGGCTGGCTGGGTGAACAGCTCCCCTAGTGAACGGTACATGTACTACAAGGACTCGCTCTACGACACAGATAAGAGGGCAACAGTCGACAGTGAACTGAAGAAGATTCGCTGCTTTAACTGTATCCTTGTGTGTCGCCATCTAGTGGAGTTGTGATGTCAGGAAATAGAGACTGCAGAGTGTCCACAGGGTGTCCACAGTGTTTCTCAACTGGGTGTCCATGGAATTGTTATATTAGTGCTTCAGAAAGAAAGTAACACAGCAATTTGTTATTTGTATCACATTACTGTTTACATTGCATATGAGAATCAACAAGGTAGAGAAATAAAATATTTAAACAGCAATAAATACACACAGAAGTCCAAAATACATAAATGTACCACTGATAAGTGAATTCCCACTGCAACAGTTGTATACAACGTGTGTAGGTGTAAGTTATACTAATAGAGACATTCACTTCCCCATCCTGTCTCTACCTTGACTATTGCCAGACCTTCTTGAGACTGGACACACTGACCACATCAGACACAACACGCCCACAGTTACCATGGCAACGACCACAAATGACCAATCTCAGTGTAACCAGGCACAGGAAGTGAACTTCGACCTCATCCAAGACGTGCTGCGGAAGACGTCAGCGGCTGTCCAAGATCTAGGTCAATTCCTGACCTTGGCCCGGGAAACGAGTCAAGTACGGCATGGGAGCGTTGACCGAGTCTGAGGATAATCTCCGCACAAACACAGACATAATTAACATTGTAAATAGTAGGGTCCAGTGGTCAGTGTCAGTTGGAGAGAGCGGTGTCGGACACTGGAGCGACCGGACGCAGGCACTGTAATGATAATGGACGCTGTATCGAAACATGGTCAGTTTCATTCGGCTACTGTTGTAGTCTCGCTTAACCGACTCTCGCTTGGCTGCGTAATTTTTCCGAGAAGATAGTCTGGTGACTTAGCTGGGTTTTGAATGTTGTCCGTGTGAGGAACTAACAGGTGCTGCCACCTCACTGAGTCTGGGTAATCGATGCTAATCCTGCCATAATCAATGCTTCATAAACAACTGCAAATTTGTATTTCTAGTTATTTTTGTATGAATATAAGTTTAATATTGAATATATTTATATTTATAAAATAATGTCCTTATTTTAGTTTTTATTTCACTTTTGGCCTGAGAGCCAATCAGCGTATCTACCCCTTTCTGTGATAAGGCTGTGGTGACAGGAACATTGGGAGAGCATTAGTTCCCCAGGTGGACACGAGAGGCCAACCAGTGCTGCCACCTCACGCAGCCTGGGTAATCGAGGCTACCTCTACTGTTGCTGTCTTTCAAAAGACGGTTGGTGCCTTACGTCTGATGGCTGTGCCAAGGGATGTGTAAGACCCAAGACAACGAAATGAAAAACCCCTGTTGTGGGGTCACTGAGTGAAGGTCTCATTCACAAAAAGAAACAGCGACAAAATTATCAACAAAATGGCCATGCATTCGATGGAGAAGAAACACTGTTGTCCATGTTTAATAAGGCCACACTTGCCCTCGTTAGATTGGGTTCAGTGTAGATACGTCTTGTATGAAGTTATTGCTATACAGAACTTGTATTTATATATAGTGAGCAGTCTGTCACACACATGACTGTGTTTCCCCAATGTAGGCGTCATCTATTCGATTTTTAGTTATTAAAGTAAATGTACACAACGAACAGAACTGATCAATTGTTATATATAGTTTAATAGCAGTCGTGTTATTGCACGCGTTGATCTTGGTAAAAGTAAGTAAAGTTAAAGTGCTTATGACATGATAGTTCCTAATTTTAGTATGCCGAGTTTAAAAAAGTAAACCCAATTAATTACAGTGTTTTGATACATAAATATTTGTTTATTTTGAAGAAGTTTGACTTCTATGAAATAAAACAGAACAGCAGAAATTGTCTCGTCTTCCACCTCCACTGAACTATTGTTTGCCTATACTTTGGAAGTTTGTTTTTCAAATATGCCTATACATTGTGTTGCAATCAATTGCTCCAATATATCAAACAACAGCTTCTGTTTAAGTCGTAAGTTTCCAAAAGGTCACATGTTTATGCCGTAAGAAGACCCAACAGTGCCAATGTAAATCACCCGCGCCTTATGGAAAGGGCCGGCGTTAGATAACCAGAGCTGGGTGTGGCGTTCGAGTAATTTGTAATTTAATGTAACGAATGAAATACATTTTTCATTACCACGCACGAACATTTAACAACTGTATTTTGTGCTAAATGTTTTACAAGGACTTGCAAATGCAATCCAGTTCGCTAGACGCACATCCTTGCTACGCGTCAGATGTCGTAGGCGGAGGGTGGCTGTTGATGTATACAAATACGTTGATTTTGTACGAAAATGTATACATATGTATTCACAATGTAGGTTGAGTTTGCCCAAACTGCAACTGGCTTTGTTTATTGATTATTAACAGGGCTGCCTATCATTACGGACTTTCCGAAATCATTACGGAAATTGAACTCAGATTACGGTACGTAGAACGGAAACTGCTCCTGTATTACGGAGATAAGAACTGCCGACACTTAAACTAATCTCCTGACAATTCATACCCAGTGGTCGTGCCTAAGAAAATATAACAATTCACTCCTTCCAATTTACCTGTAAATGAAGCCGGTAACTGCTGTGGTGGTTGGGCAGGGGGCAAACTCAGACTAGGGAAAGAAACAATTCATCAACACTTTAATGACTTGGGATTTAGTTACAGCCAGGGAATGGGCTGTCACTGAGAAAGGTGTGATTCATTACTGTATGATTGAGTGGATAAGAGGGGATGTGCTGACTGGTTACCTATCAGTATATTTCGGTATATATTGACAACTACTACAACAATTTAGCCACAAATAGTCATGTCTTCCAACTGAAGAGGATCCCTCAACTCTAGATGGCAGGTGGACAAGGAAGCCTTTTGGCTTCCCACCTATCTATCTAAGGATCCCGCAATCTGAGACATATGTTGATTTTATTTTTAAACATTAACACTACACAATCAGCTGATAATCTGTTCCAGTCATTTACAGTTCTTTGTGAAAATGAGAATTTTCTAATATCTAGTCTACACTGCTTCTTTGCTAATGTAACTCCACGTCCTTCTATCTTCCTTAACCGAGAAACAAATATTTCTGCAATATTTTCATAGCCATTCAATATTTTAAACACTTCTGTCTGATTTCTTATGTTGTTAAACTTTTAGACGCATTTCATAACTGATATCCCTGGGTTTTGGATTCATTTTGCGACATGGCCTCCATGCTTGTATACAATAATCTAAATGAGGACTAACTACTGTTGTGTACAGTGGTATTATAAGTTTTATTTCCTGGTACAATATGTCACCTAATTAATCCAAAAACTACGTTTCCCGATGCTGCAATTCTACACTGCTCTGACAGTTTCATATCAGCACTAATTAACCAGGAACTATTGTTTGCCTATATTTGTCACAAATTTGTCCCCAGACCAAGGGTAAAATTGTTACTCTTTAATGTAAGGGTTGCCCCCCCCCCAACCACGCCGTCACGCCCCCGAACGATCATTACGGAAAATATTTTGTTCAATTAGGCAACCCTGTTGATACAGCTCTACTTTGAAAACTGTCTGCTGACGTCAAAACATGGCACAACGGGAGAGAGCGACCAAGCGCGTCACGGCGTGTCTTCTTATACAAGGCGTTGTTTGCATTGCTGTGAAAGCTTCTTATGTTGCTAATAGACGCCTATTACAAACAAACTGAATTTTGACAATCGTGTCGTGGGCAATTTAAGCTCTTGTTCAATGCAAGCGGCAGTACACAGTCGTCGTGACTGGTCATACAGCTCTACTTCCTGGCACAGATATTACGCCATGCTGGAATTACTGCGCGAAAACTATTGGTAAATACGAATACGAATACATGTATTTCAGGTAAAAACCCACATACAATTGGTACATACATTAGCACATCTAAGTAGCCTATAAAATATGTTTTAAAAATGAATAGATAAAAAAATAAGGTTATAAGTTAGATAAATGTAAAATTGTAGAAAAACAGATAAAATATTGAGCAATATACAGGATGTGATTGTATAATAAATATGCAATTAATTCATGTAAATAAACACGGTTTGAAAAGTAAGTTATACAAACAACTTAAGACATGTATGGAGTTAAATACACGACACACACAGGTGGATACACGTCATGTCCATTTGTGTTCTACAAGAGAGATGACAACCATGCAGACGTCTCCTGTCACTCCCCTCCCCGCCTCTCTCTCCCCCTCCCTATCTCCCTCTCAGTGTCTGTTATTAATACTGCCCTGACTTCTATTTTCAGTAGGCACGGGGAAGCTTTAGAAATTGACAACTGATCGAAGAGGGGTATGCGCCATGTACAATGTACTGAGAATGAGAACAAGAATATAAATTTTAAGCTATTTCCGACAGGAATGCGGCATATTTGTGTAAAATACGAACCCATCTCAATTGTTCCTACATTTGAAACTGCATTAAGAGAGGCGTGGATAGCGTATTGGTTAGCACATCCTATTGTCACGCAAGCGGCCCTGGTTTAATACCCGACACAGCAGGCCTGATACATTTGATATACAAGCCAATGGACAGAGACAGACAGTGTTGAATTGTGCGTCTGGTCGTGCAGTGATAAAAGTTAAGCACATTGACATGCCTCAGAACCGATATAAAAAACTTCCCGAATGTCGAACTGACCGCTGTACCATAATAAAACGACAGTCTGCATGCATGTGCCTTATGGAGAGATAAGCTATCGCAATTGCAGACTTCGAAGGAGAGAAGAAAAAGACGGGAAAAAACGATCCCACAGTTAGTTTAGATAACCGAAGTCGCCATCTTGAAATCTGAAGTCGCCAGAAACGAAGATGGCGCGTCTGCCGTAGTGTCATGACGTCACAGTAGGTTTGTCATTTTCCGTATTTGCGCCATTACTCCGTTGCGCAGCCCAACGCCGGCAACGCCGCCAGTTTCATTAAAGTACACACATGAATTATTCCTAAATTTAAAACTGCATTAAGAGAGGCGTGGATAGCGTAATGGTTAGCGCAACCGATTGGCACGCCGACGCGGCCCGGGCTTAATAACCGGATGCAGCTGGCCTGATATATTTGTCATAAAAGCCAACGGACAGTGTACAGATGACAGGTGAGAAAGTAGAGTAATGACGTTGTAGGTCGCTATGTTTAGTCTACCTGCGCTCTTTCAGCGACTCTTTTTTTTACCACCCAGAGTTTCTTAGCACCCCCTGTATGTAGTCCTAGTTGACCAGAGCCGCCTCCTTGGTTATTGAACCTTTCGGTGCCGCTGGGGACTGGCGGTCATGGCTTTGTAGTGCTTTGCATGCTGGTGTTATTGGCCTACCCTTCCACGCTGACCTGTGCGGGTTGGAAGGGGCAGGCCACATAGAGTGAACAAAATTGCCGAAATTTCGACATGGTTGCTGTATCAGTACTGAACCACCGACTGAACCACCGACACCCCGACACCAGCATTCGAACCGCAGTCCCTCTAGTCCGGAGGTCGGGACTCTAACCACTCGGCCACCCCCAGTTCCGTGGAAATAAACTAATGTTAAATATTATGTGTGTGTGTGTGTGTGTGTGGTGTGTGCGTGCGTGCGTGCGTGCGTGCGTGCGTGCGTGCGTGCGTGCGTGCGTGCGTGCGTGCGTGCGTGCGTGCGTGCGTGCGTGCGTGCGTGCGTGTGTGTGTGTCAAGGATAGACGCGGACGCTGGATCGGTGTTTCCCAATTCTTTATTCACAGTATAAACAAGACAAGAGCCTGTAACGTACAATTAGAGTATAAAATTACACATATATACAATAAAACACAGGGTTACCTTTACCAGAGATCAAATAGCACTATATACAACCAAAAGATTCCAAAACATCTGCTCTCTGTTGACACTTTATGACAATTATCAAACGCTAAGACAAATACATATCAACACTCCAAATGGCAAATATCATATATAAATGCAAGACTAAATCACGATCTGTACCTGCCCACAGTCAGACGTCAGGACTATATTCTCAGGCTTCTTGCTTCCAAAGCATTCATGAAGCAATCACACTGCAAAACAAAAATATGTTTCTACATCGCTCATAATAAAAACCAGAAACATCTACCATGTACACATTAATTGCATCAGTGCTGACCCCTAGTGATCATCCTGGTGCCAAACACCCAGACTTATACAACTACAAGTCAACAGTTTTCACTCATTAATGTCAAACTAGTGTCCTAATTTGTGATCCATCACCAACAACCATGCTGTGACACTAAACACGTTCTCTCACAATACATATATCTGTAAGTACTAGCACTTAACCATAACAATACTGGTTACCATTTCTCTATCGAGCCACATGGATAGTGACGATTTGACTTAAAACATTTGATAAATACATTAATACAACGATTTGTCGCTTCTTCCATGGAAAACCAACTTCAATGTTCAAAGTACACTCTACACGGCCTGCTGCTACACAGTTCAATATACATGACAATCATAACGGTTAGCTGTGGCATCATTACCCGGTAGTTACCAGCACATATCAGAGGATTTTACATGTGGGAATAAGAAGGGAAATTAAACTACTGCAATAACTACGTAAGTATTAATAACTGTCCACAGTTATCAAGGAGCAATAATGGCTCACATGTTATTGTACAATTGCAGTAATTAAACTCACCAAAGCAACTTCCCACTGAAAACACAGCCTCGTGGCTCGGCTCATTGCTTGCTCTCCCACTCTCCCCGAAATCCCGCTATCATCCCGCCGATCAAACGGCAGTGACACCTATTGTCACTGCTAATTAACTCTAACCATTAATCACCAGGTGGATTCACCGATTACTAAACAAAATAAATTCACAAAATACATATAATATAATAGCGTCATGGCGGTCCATGACATCTGCCCCAGTTTTGTCTGTATCCATCCACGGATTGCACCAACAACAAACACTTGTGATCCAAAGGCCTCACAATAGACACAGTGTGAATAAAAAGACAGTAATACACATGACTACACTCACTGGTTGGTGCGGGCAACCCCTGTTTCCACCTGGAGCTAACCCCATTACGCTTTCGGAGCATCGAAGATAAAGTAAATAAGGTTTAGATCAAAATTAAAATATAGCAAAATTAAACACAGTAAATGATGCGGGCGACCCCTGTCTCCACATGGAGCAAACACCATAACCATTTTCACACTACCTGTAAATGTAGAATATCCCCTGGACCACATCTCAACCAGCACTCCTCAGTGAGGTGACACCCCCATTGCCACAATTATTATTATGTAAATTTACCTTAGCCTGGTAGCAATGCTAGACATACGGGCAGGGCAACACACAGCAGCCAAAGATAGAGGGAACCCATGTCCCGCTCGTGCAGGCAAGCTACCCCGAAACAAAACTAGTACGAGTGGAAGGTAGTGCGAAACCCCTGTCCCGCTCGTGCAGGCAAGCTACTCTCACTCAGTGGCGCCACCTACCAAACATATATACCGGACCAATGCAGTGTCCCATGGTACTGGGAAAACCCTGTCCTGCTCATACAGGCAACTAACATGGTCACTGTTTTCAGGAGATATACCGTCCCATATCTACAGACACGCAGAGTCGTGCGACTTCCTGTACCAACAGTATGCGTTGGCCTTGCTGCCAACCAAATTATGTGGTTGTCTCCACGCAGCCAACCAATACCGATGTTTTCTGTTCACAGTCAACTCACACCTCTCATATTCCAGCCTCTCCGCCTGGCTTTGGAAGAGCTCCATATCCCCCCGAGTGGCCTCACATGGACAAACTGTGGCCTCTCTTTTTCTGCTGACAGTGGACATATGGCCCTGCAGCTCTGCAACCTGCTTGCAGAACTGGCTCTTCTGCTCAGTGAGCTCCTCCAACTGCTCGCGCATCTCCCCGAGTTGCTTCACAAAGGCTCTACATTCAACCTAGTTGCCCTTTAACTGGTTAATCAGTTAAGCATTCTTGCTGCTGGCCACCACCGCATCAGCCCTGGCTGATTCCTCAGAGGTTCTCAATGTTGAGATTTCCATATTTGCTTTGTTCAACCTCGCAGCTAACCCCAAGTTATCATTTGCTACCATGTGCAGTTCCTCCCCCTGCACCCTCATCTGCTCCTGGCCAGCCTGTAGGGATACTACCTGTTGACGGAGCTGTACTTCCAAGGTCTCTGCCTCCAACAACCTCTCTTCCAACTCTACCATCCTATCTTCAGCACCAAATTTCTCTTTTTCCCCACGAGATAAAACTCTAACTACACGATCACTGGTCAGATGAGAAACTGGAGCATTGCCCTGCTCGGGCCCACCGCTCGCCACATCTCCACACTTCCGCGAGCAATCACGGACAAAATGTCCCTCCTGCTTACAACCGAAACAGGACCTACCCCTGTGAGTAACTGTCATGGATGGAGTCATCTTCTTAGGACATTCTCTGATGAAATGGCCCTCTTCTCTGCAATAAAACCCGAGCCATCTTGGGGATTGGGCTTGGTCCAGCTTGCTGCTCTTGCCGGCTTAGCTGGCGCTGAACCGAGGCTGGCAAGCCAGACTGGGCAATTGGTCAACCACCAGCTGAATTTGCTCAGCTGCCTCGCCATTAATCACCAGGTGGAGTCACCGATTACTAAACAAAATAAATTCACTAAATACATATAATATAATAGCGTCATGGCAGTCCATGACAATTTATATATATATATATATATATATATATATATATATATATATATATATATATATATTTAGTTGTAGTTAGTGTACCCGTTTCGTTTATTTTCTTAATGGTGAGAGACACGCAAGATCTTTCCAAACTGTTCAGCTTGTAGATCTGCATGCTTTCGTTCATAAGAGAAAAGTCTTTTGCGTCGACGTCTAACAGACCAGTCATACACTGTTTGAATAAGGTCAACCATATAGAACGATCCGCGGCCGACTCGACGAAACATATTCTGACGAGAAAGTAAGTGTTGCAGTTCACACATGCGAGTCTTTCGCATCGAAGATTGCCATGGTCGTCGACAATCATTCGCTTCTTGCAATACGCACATCCGACGTAGTAGAAGGAAACATCAGTGCGTACCTTCAGTGCGTACGGCCGTGTCGCCGTCTATCACCTTCCGCTCCAGGGTGTCGACGTTGACGATCTCGCGCTCCGTTTAGGTGTCTGACAAGTATTGTGTATACATTAGAATATCGAATGTGTAAATAAAACGTTGCAAACCCACAAAATGGTGTCGATTTTTTATTGTAATTAAGATGATGCACGAACATGCGCAAAGATATGCAGGTGACCAACGTGAAGAACGTGACACAAGTGGTCTACGCGCAGAACGTGAACTTGAAGTTTGACCTTAACATCCACCTTTGACCTTGATGTTTGATCTTGACCCGATTATGTAGATGATGACATCTCCACTATTGGTAGACCTAGTTCAAAAATAAGACACACGTATTTTATTAGGAAGCGCTACATGACCATTTAACCTAATTAAAACAAATATAAAGCACACGAAATTGGACAGTATTAGTTAACGACCTGTCCGTCAGATGGCTCCACTTGTTCTTTGACCTAGTTTATAATTCACCACCTATCCGCTCAGGTGCGCTACGTGCCCTTTGACCCACGTTAACCTAATTTTTAAAATAAGACGCACGAATTTGGACCGTACTAATTCTTGACCTTCGCCAACAGTTCATCAACAATCCGCTAAGGGGCGCTACATAACATATGACCTTGACATATGACCTTTGACCTTCCTCCCTTCCACCGTGTTCCTCCGCTCCGCGCAAGTGTACCACTATAGGACCATTATATACTACTAACCGAGTGTAATGATTCAGAATGTGATGCTCAATTTGTTCGACCTGGTCAGGATTATGAGTTATACATATGATCCAATTTTATATACATGTATATATATATATTATATACATATATGAATATGTGTATGTATAATGTGTATATGTGTATGTACATGTATACGTATACATACATATATGTATGCATACATACATAATATATACATTTATACATATAATATATATATTTATATATAATATATATAATATTTATACATATACATGAGTATATATATATATATATATATATATATATATATATATATATATATATATATTATATGTTAAATGTTATGAGTTATATGTTACGTGTTACTTGTAACGTGTTACGCTTTACATGACACGTGTTATACATTACGTGTAACATTTTACATGTTATGCGTTATACATTGCACGTTACATGTTACGTATTACACGTTCCGTGTTACCCGTTACGTAATACATGTCACGTGATATGTGTTACGTGATATATGTTACATATTACATGTAATATGTTACATGTTATATAATATACATTATCTATTACACGTTACGAGCAACACGTTACATGTTACATTTTATCTGTTAAGTGTGATTATAATTAAAACTAACATAAAAACTAACAGCGCATGCTGTATAACACACACACGCACATAAATATCAGATACAAATATATTTAATATGTGATTTACTGGGTAAATAATGCAGAAACGTCAACCGGAGAGTTTTTAGTACCCGAAAAAATATAACCATTACACCGCATCCGAGTCCACATCCGCAAGCGCACCCGCATAGTGGATGCGTACAGGTGTCATATCATATGAAATCGTAATCGCAGCTGAAATCTTAACGTGTATGACCAGGCGGTGTGTACCTAATTTGCAACATCAGAAATCTGACTTTTATTGTTTCGGACAAATCCGTTGTTTTAGATTACTAGTTATCTCTGTCCGTGAGATCCACGTGACTATGGACGCTCAATTTATTTGGAGCGTACACATGACATAATGTATCACATTCAAGGTCAAGGACGCTGTTAGGTTTTGTTGAATAAAATGTGACCGTTGGAAGAAGATTTGATAGATACTCGCTGAAATACATTAGCAACACAGGTAAGAATTATGAATTAATCTGCTATAATCCATGTAGGGTATGCTGTTGTATGTGTTTTGTTCAGGTTGTTCATCCAGCCACCACGCAAGTGATTCTGCATTCAAAATTCGAATTTACGGCTGTTATATTTTATTCAGCCTAATTCTGGTGGTGGAACGGTGGATGCCATGGTCTGTCAAACATGGCATAAGCCTTTGGTCAACCTCTCTCGACACTGTTAGACAGGTTCGACATTCTTTAGTGAACTACATCAGCTTGGACATCGGTGACATTGTGTGAGTTCACTCTCTTTGAAGATACTGCATACCAGCTTCCTGGCATTTTACTGTACATCCGCATCTGCCTATACAAGAAACAAAGTGACAATTAACATGGCTCTGACATGTATGATATTTTATATGTGACGACACACTTAGCCAAAGTCAATACCATGGTAATATAATGTTATATATATATACATTACTCAGACCTGTTATATTGAACATTTCTACTAATGTGGGAAACATTCCGCCACACTGAAATTAATATGTGAAAATACTAATTGTACAAAAGAAACGTATTCACCACTATCTCTAGCCAGTACTCTTCATAGAATTGGGTAAACATATCGCTATTGCACATGTAACTCTCAGCCACATGACAAGGACCCTGATTAGTTTAGTTACTTTTTAGGTGTAAAGATACATAGCATTAAATAAAAAAATTATATCTACTGATTTAAAAAAAAGCATAATCTAGTTACTTTATGTAATATATTTATTATTTCTAAAGCACAATATCCAACATGGTCAAAGTGCTGTACATAATGTTATTATATGTACATAGTATGTATATGATATCTATTTACAACATGTTTGTGTAACAACTGTGTGTGTGTGTGTGTGTGTGTGTGTTATGGGTGAACTCTTTGCAAAAGTAAATTTCCAAAAATATGTTTTAGCACGACAATTCTTTCATAATATTGAACAATTTTCCCATGACATGTATGGCATGTATCACTAAGCACATGTTTGCTAAAGCTAATGTATTCTCTGTGAAAGGCATAATTTGAAAGCCTAATGAATGGGATTCATGTTTTTGAACTACCTTAATTAGTATTTGATATACCATGTGCTGGATGCCAGAGATGGAGTGAGTACAATACAAATGTACTCGAGTACGAGTACGATTACTTTGAACATGCATGAGTATGATTACGAGTACGAGTACTCAGAAAACAAATGTACTTGAGTACAAGTACGATTACTTTACAATGTACTCAAGTACGATTACATTAGAATGTAATCATGATTACTTTCATGATTACTTTAATGAATATCCTGTTTCTAATATAAAGGCGACTTTCATGGAATCCCTAGGTGTCATTCTTGTTCTGTTGTTGTGTCACTAATGTTCTAACTAATTACTGCTATCCACTATCCAGGTGTTATTATTATTAATAATTAGACGACTTTCTCAGGTATTCGATGAATCATTTAATGCTGGATTAATAATTTTATTTATGGTTTCTGAAGCAAATACAAATAGGAGGCATTTAAGAATTTCAAATACACATGATCAAATACATTACAATAACAACACTTCAAAACCAGGGGTGCATATTCAAGAGTATCCAATTCAAATATGTATTATATCAGATGAGGGTCAAATACATTTGTATTTGAAAGTATTTAAATACTTTTTAAGTATTTGTATTTGATGTTTAGGAATTAAAAGTATTTGTATTTAAATAATTTCCTAAAGTATTTGACTTTTTCAAATATTTTTTCAAATACATTGTCACTATCAACATTTCTTTTTCACTGTCACATGTAATGCCTGCCAAACTGATTACCTTAATGCACTGCAACTTCACCCAAGCGGTGCTAATTACTGATGAAGACACTTACAACAGGCTTCCCCCTGGCCCTGCAGTGACCACAACTTTTGTTTGCTCAGAGCCAGAGGATGGATTAGCACCTAACAGTGACCATAGGTCAATATCCCCTTTTGTTCTTTAGTCAGGCTGCAATCTGGCATCAGACTATTCTGGTTTCCTGGCTCACTTTGAAGTTGAGCCTTCCTCACAACATCTTAGCAATGATTAGCAGTGTCTCTTCTGAGGGCAACACAGGCATTTTATTATGGACCTCCTGGCTTAACATACAAACACTATATTTTGGCCTTTACCTCTTTCAGTCAGTTGTCATTGTGAAGCAGTTAGCAATAACAATACTCCCTATCACTGGTCTGTATGTCATTATATGAGCAAAACACTAATTATGCCTATAAACTAGATGCCTCAATATGTGTTGCTTTTCTTTTACCTACATAGTAATAGAAAATGAAAAGTAAAAAAAAGTATTTGAAACACTTTTCAATGTATTCATATTTAAATACATTTATATTTAAAAAGTTTTTGTAATTATATTTTAATCCCTCAAGAATATTTGTATTTAAATACATTTCAAAGTATTTGACCAATAGTTGTGGATTTAAGACAGGTTTACAGTTTGCACTTAATTGAACGTAATAGATATGGATTTAGCAGCTAACCGCCCGGTCTGTCTGTCTGTCTGTGTCTGTCTGTCTGTCTGTCTGTCTGTCTGTCTGTCGGTCGGTCGGTCGGTCGGTCGGTCGGTCGGTCGGTCGGTCGGTCGGTCGGTCGGTCGGTCGGTCGGTCGGTCGGTCGGTCGGTCGGTCGGTCGGTCGGTCGGTCGGTCGGTCGGTCGGTCGGTCGGTCGGTCGGTCGGTCGGTCGGTCGGTCGGTCGGTCGGTCGGTCGGTCGGTCGGTCGGTCGGTCGGTGGATTTAGACAGGTTTACAGTTTGCACTTAATTGAACATAATAGACAGGGATTTAGCAGCTAACCGCCCAGACCCAGTCAGGCTTCTGGATGTTGGAAATATGACCAGTCATTCACACCATACTGACAGAGCAAACAAGGCAGGCGGGGCTGTGGCCTGGCTTCTAAAATTACAAAGCAAGATGTTAGGGGATGCTTATCTCCTCTTCTCCTGCAGTGCTTCCCAGGGACTGTCACAATTTAACTTGTATGTGATGTGGCTTCTCTGGGAAGAGAAGGTATTAATTAGAGAAATCTGACAGAATATTTTGAATACCTCGATTATTATTACATTTATTAGATTACTTCTAATATTGTCATTTTTATCTGTCTAATATATTTGCTTGTAACTGTTCATATGAAAAAAATTTAATCGTGAAAAGCAATCGTGAGTACAATTACTTTGGTAATCTACTCGAGGACGATTACTTTGCTTCGTACTCGAGTACGAGTACTCAAAAAGTACTCGTACTCGAGTATGAGTACACGAGTACGATTACTCCATCTCAGCTGGATGCTGATATGAATATTTATAAAAGTAACTCTTTTTTACATTTACCTAACACGTTTTCAATTTTTTTAATGCTGCTTTGCTTGTTATCTGATGAAATAAATACATTATATCAAGTGCAGTGATTGTACCTGTAGTTATACTTATATTGTGCTTGCCATTATTTTGAGTCAATTTCATGAAATAGTTTTGGTAAACAGTTTTTACTTTATGATGTCTTTACTTATACACAATTTAACAAGTACACCCACCCATTAATACAGACAAATAAAATATCACATAGAGGGTCAGATTCAGAAATCGTCTTGACGGCACAAAAACCTCTACTGGCCTTTGAACCAAATTGTGTAGTCTACATTTTTATTGATACCGCATAGCTTCAGCTTCCACTGTCTCATCTGGAGTGGTGATATCGGAAAATGCCACAACTTATTATTATCACTTAAACTGAGTCATATTTCAAACAATATAGAAGCACATTAGCATTGACCTATTATAACAAGTTTGCAGGCATACCAAATTCCTACAATGTGGGAGGCACATCCACAGGGCCCCAGGCCACATGGATTCACAAATGACATACATCTGTACAATTTTTATAAAAGGTTTGTTGAGAGAGTAAATTAATGTATATTACAACACTCATTTACCTGAGGTGATGAGCTTTTCCGCATGCCCTATGGTGATGATACCTCAAGTTCTGAAAATGTGACACATTTTAATTTTAATGTACTTTGAAAAATTGCAATGTTATGAACGATCACATTATCATCATTGCTTAATATATTAAATTATTATTATAACTATACTATTATAATATTGTCATTATGAATAAGTATAACGAAGGCCTAAGTGCAACTGTTACGGATCACTTATAATGCATTCATATTATAAACCTGCTACATACCATATGTGACATAAACATTACATAGTTACAGTATTATAATCAATCACTGACGTGTCGTAGTTATCTAAGTATAGGCCATAGTCTATGCCTGGCGTAATCATACTCGTAGCATAGCCATACCTTGGACTTGGTATTTTGTCGTACCATGGCATTGGCTGAATAAGCGCTAAGGTTGAAGGTAAACAATAACATAAATTTAATACAAACAACATGAATATCAATGACGTATACTCATACGCCTATATATATATATATATATATATATATATATATATATATATATATATATATATATATATATATATATAGCGTGATTATAGCTGAGCAATTCGTAATTACTAACCTATCTGGAATAACATCTGTGCGAACGCTGCATGTTGACTGTGTAGTCAGTGCCAGTTCGCCGGCCCACGGGCACGGTGTCCGTAGCTTGCAAAGCCAGGGCACTGTGACTCACTGTTCCGAAGTCATGCTATTCACTGCTTGGTTCCATATTATTTCCCAATCATGCGTCGATGCTGTCTTTGTCTGCTTAATTTGCCGTGTTGGTGGCATATAAAAATCATGTTTGTGCCTAAACTCGCTGTTCCTAAACGTAAACAACTCGACAGGATGAAGGTCAATCTCGCCCCCAAGTCTCGTTCGCGTGAAGACTAACGCGTATTCCGCTCAAATCTCCATTTCCAGAGTTACGTTTCGTACAGAGTTTCGACCGGATTCATTCGAAATGAAAATCGAAATAGTTCTTATTTATTTTATTAATTTCAGAAAAAAAGAAGTAACATGTATGCATAAACCAACTAAGCAATCTTTAGGGAGTATGTGATACCTCCGCTGTTTGTGAAATTACTAAAAATCACTAGGAGCAAAAGATTTTTACGCGAATGAGTGGAGGGAGCAGCTTTAACTGTTAGGGCCATTTTGAAAAGGTTCTACAATCTTTTTGATGTGTATGTGTTAGGAAAGTCGCTTCCGGTACAAAGAAGTCAGATATCATTTTAAAATTGTGTTTTATATCAATTTAATGCCGTCAAATCCACGTAAGCATCAACGCATCAACGCATCCCAGACCTAGACGCATCAAAACCGTATTTAAAGGCGATGGCGATGCCGATGGTTTGCAATTTGCGGATATGCCTCCAAACCCAAGGCTACGCAGTTAATTTGTATTCTGTAAAATACAGATTTATTTGTTTTAAGCTTAGATTGATAAATTAGTGCTAATTTTTTTATTTCGACTTTGCAATGAACGCGCAAGACACCTTTGCTGTCCTGGTGTTTTTTGTGATGTGCTAACTGTTCATACCCTGTCTTGCTGTGACAGCGGCCTATTTACGTCGACTCGACAGCATTGTTTCTACCGGATGTGATGTAGAGAGATATTCCGCACACATACACATCGAAAACAGGTGGTAAAACGTTTTGAAAAGTCCCTAATAATTTAGGCCAGTTGTTCTAGAAGATTACAAACGGGTCATTCCGAGTGAACGCAACCATAATTCCAGAAATTGGTTGCTGTCATCTCTTAGATTTTGGATTATATCAGAATGGTGAGAGCCTTTGGTGAAATTAGCAAGAATCAAAAATTTGAGCGTTCTAGCTGATATAGTTTTCAAGTTATGGCAGTTTGAAAGTTGGGACTTAAACGTTTTTCAATAGCTTGTTAAAAATAAATAATTTTATTCACATTTCACTAGTCAGTATCTTCTGCACTCTTTTGTCTGTGTCAGTGAAATTGTGTGGAATTGTTCTCTGTAATATAGATATTACATAACTACAATTAGAACATAAATACAATGTACGGTTAATGTGCAGCAAGTTGATAAACATAATGATTTATTCAAAATATCACTCGCGAGAGGGTTTTCAGACCCTGATTGTGAGCAAACTACATATACGTTAGACACAAATTGCACATATTTTGGCATCTAAATATATAAATGTGCAAATGTGATTAATGAAATTAATAAAATAAATATGAACTATTTCGATTTTCGTTTCGATCGGTAGCGATCGAAACTCTGTACGAAACCTAACTATGGAAATTGAGCTTTAGTCTTCACGCGAACGAGGTTTGGGGGAGAGATTGACCTTTACCCTGTCGAGTTGTTTACGTTTAGGAACAGCGAGTTTAGGCACAAACATGATTTTTATATGCCACCAACACGGCAAATTAAGCAGACAAAGACAGCATCGACGCATGATTGGGAAAGAATATGGAACTAAGCAGCGAGCAGCATGACTTCGGAACAGTGACAGTCACAGTGCCCTTTGCAAGCTACGGACACCGTGGGCCGGCGAACTGTCACTGACTAAAGTCCACATGCAGCGTTCGCACAGATGTTCTTCCAGATAGGTTAGTAATTACGAATTGCTCAGCTATATTCACGTATATATATTTAGGCGTATGAGTATACGTCATTGATATTTCCTTGGCGCTTATTCAGCCAATGCCATGGTACGACAAAATACCAAGGTATGACTATGCTACGAGTATGACTACGCCAAGCATAGACCATGGCCTATACTTAGATGATTACGACATGTCAGTGATTTATTATAATACTATAACTATGTAATGTTTATGTCACATATGGTATGTAGCAGGTTAATATCCTAAGACTAAGATTAACTAGGCTTAATTAGCATAATAGTAGCTAGGTATATAATGTAAATACATTATAACTGATCCGTTACATCGTTATACTAATTCATAATGATAATATTTAATACAGTTATAATAATAATTTAATACATTAAGCAATGATGATAATTTAATACATAAACATAGGTATATACATATTATTTTAATTTATTAGTAACATTAATGTAATAAAATAACAAGATATTGCTTGCATTTGGAAACCTGGGAGGTGATCGTTCATAGCATTGCAGGTTTTGTAATATACATTAATTTGCTCTCTCAACAAACCTTTTATAAAAAGTGTACAGATGTATGTCATTTGTGAAGTGGCCTGGGGCCCTGTGGATGTGCCTCCTACACTAGGAATTTTGTATGCCTGCAATTTTTTTATAATAGGTCAATGCTAATATGCCTCAATATTGTTTGAAATATGACCCAGTTTAAGTGATAATAATAAGTTGTGGCATTTTCCGATATCACCACTCCAGATGAGAAAGTGGAAGCTGAAGCTATGCGGTATCAAAAAAATGTAGACTACACAATTTGGTTCAAAGGCCAGTAGAGGTTTTTGTGCAATCAAGACGATTTCTGAATCTGCCCCTCTATGTGATATTTTATTTGTGTGTATTAATGGGTAGGTGTACTTGTTAAATTGTATATAAGTAAAGACATCATAAAGTAAAGACTTTTTATAAAAACTATTTCATGAAATTGACTAAAAAATAATGGCAAGCACAATATAAGTACAACTACATGTACAATCACTGCACTTGATATATGTATTTATTTCATCAGATAACAAGAAAAGCAGCAATAACAAAATCAGGAAAAAATTGTAAACGTGTTAGGTAAATGTAAAAAAACTTTTATAAATATTCGTATCATCGAGCATCCAGCACATAGTATATCAAATACTAATTAGTTCAAAAACATGAATCCCATTCTTTAGTCTTTCAAATTATGACTTTCACAGAGAATACATTAGCTTTAGCAAACATGTGCTTAGTGATACATGTCATGGGAAAATTGTTCAATATTCTGAAAGAATTGTCGTAAGAAAACATATTTCTGGAAATTTACTTTTGCAAAGAGTTCATCCATAACACACACACAATTGTTACAGAAACATGCTATAAATATATATCATATACATACTATGTACATATAATAACATTTTGTACAGCACTTTGACCATGTTGGATATTGTGCTGTGAAATAATAAATATATTAAATAAAGTAACTAAATTATACTTTTTTAAATCAATAGATATAAAATAACTTGTTTTAAAATATATGTAATGATATGTATCTTTACACCTAAAAAGTGGCTAAACTAGTCAGGGTCCTTGCCATGTGGCTGAGAGTTACATATGCAATTGCTATGTTTACTCAATTATATGAAGAGTACTGGCTAGAGATAGTGGTGAATACTTTTCTTTTGTACAATTAGTATTTTCACATATTAATTTCAGTGTGGCGAAATGTTTTCGAGAGAGATGTTGACCAAAGGCTTATGCCATGTTTGACAGACCATGGCATCCACCGTTCCATCACCAACTGCAAAGCTAGTCAGGCGTCACCATATTCGCATGTCAAGCACTCTGCATTCTAGTCAGTCAGGGTATCTGACCGGCATGGAAGCCAATGTACACACCACCAGTACTGCGGAGTCAACTGGGATCACTTCACTTGGTTGACATTTGAATTTTTGACATTTAATATGCAGCATCTTGCACGGCTCATGGTTGTATAGTCTTGTCCACAAATACATCTATTCCTGTAGAGCATATTAACTTGTTGAACTAGTGGTAGTAAGCATTGTTCAGTTTCTTGTTGACCTGTAAAGAAAAGCATGTATTAAATTTCACTAAACAAAAACATGCATCATGGTAGTGGAGTTGGGAGTAAATAATGATGCCGTGTAATAACTATTGCATGGTGTACACATATTCATTTTTGACATTTTATGTCAAACATGAATATGTGAGGTTGTCTGGTGAAAGAAAATGTTGGAAATGACAAAATAAGGTTATTGTGATGACAACAGCATATTCCCTCAGAAAATATTCAAGCATTCATAATATGTATGTCTACCTTCTTCAACACTGTATTATTGTTTTTTTAGTCATCGCTGCGGTATTTCTCCTAGCACTATGGGGGGGGGGGGACTTAAGTTACAGGCAGCCACCATAATGTGGCAGGCATCCATGACCAGGGGAAATTATACTGCAATAGCAATATACAAGAGCAACCTCAGCTGTAGACTTGGTGATTGGTAGAGTTACATAATAGGACAGAGGTCAGTAGGCATATTTTGTCACATCTACAATGATCTGTCACGTTCTAAATTCGAAACAATAATCATACTTACACATCACATCACATCACATCACATCACATCACATCACATCACATCAC
>JAODUO010001115.1:110000-150368 GCA_025642075.2 Ridgeia piscesae | reverse complement strand
TATATATTATATTATATATATATATATATATATATATATGTGTATGTATGTATGTATGTGTATATGTACATATATGTATTGTGATGTGTGTATATGATGTATATATAAATATATATATATATATATATATATATATATATAATTTGTATGTATGTGTATGTGTGTGTAATGTACTGTATACACTATATTGTTCTCGACATGAAAAAAGACAAACGACAACGTAACAATCCTTTTAATAACCACCGTTCTTTTGTAGCGAAGAAGAAGACGAAGAAGAGGAGGAGGAGGAAGAGCCGACACTTATGGAATCAATTTATTCCTTATTAGGATTATGACGAACGTAACCATAAAACAATACAAACAAGTGATTCGGGGATAAACAAGACGTTTACTCCAATGTAATGTCAATGTCGAGTAAGAACGAAAGAAGAAATAACACGAGCATTGCTCATCCAATGTCTGCGAAGTTATATGGTGTGCAAATAAATAACCTTTCTATATCTAACGTACAACGTTGCAGTACATGTCTCGTTGTCATAGTAACGACACAATCCGGTTTATTTGTGTCTAAACATTGACTATGTTACACAGGCTCTTTATACAACCATGTGTACCTGTGTGATATTACACCCGTGTAACTTATTGCGGTTCACTGTTGTTAAAGCTGTTTTAGCATGATTACAGAGAACACGATTGTGTTTTACCAAAATTTGATTTCATTTTGAAGTTTTAGCAACAGATCAGATAGATTTCTATATATGACAATGGACGTCTACGTGTTGGGATATGCCAATGTGGATCTGATGAAAGGCACGGAATACACAGTATACGATGACTTGATCATGCTGGGACTCCATCAAATGATACGCGAGGTTACACGCCCGTAATCGAAATCATGTCTCGACCTCGTGTACGTAAACACCCTACTAACGAAAACCGAAGCTGCCGACACAGCCAGTGCTCGTCAACGGTCAGTGCTGTACCAAGAGCCCACGGCAAGACATAAGCGGTGTTGCGGTTACATTTTCCCGAGCGTTATAACCTATCTGGGTGAAGTTTATACGCATGCGCGATAAATGTAAACTCATCAATGTGCAACGAAATGCAAAGTATTTATGATATAAATACCACGGGATGTTCGTTAACTCTGATTATGGTGCACTGCAGTCACGTGGTTTGCGTTGGCTATCAAAACGTACCACAAAACCTGTTTGCCTCGTGTTAATTTGCAACAAAATAACTTTGCTGAAAGGTCCGTGGTAATTATACCGTAAACGCTTTGCGTTTCGCTGCGTATTAATGGTTTTACATTTATGGCATATGCGCAGAAACGTCCCCTAGATTGTTTATAACGCCTGGAAAAAAGTATAAGCTACAGCGGTATCACGGACCCGCGCTAAGGCAGAAACGGCGCGGCACGCGCTTCCTACGCTGAAAAGGAAATGAAAGTAAGTTTGAAAGTGCAAGAAAGCTTAACTATAATATACAGAGGTGGACGCGTTGAATCTGCACAGAAAGGCAGTTTCCGCCGCGGCGGAAGTTGAAGCTTTAGCGCTTAGAAACAGCTGTAGAACTTGAGGGAATGTTGATTTACAATGACGGTTAATCGTTGCTAGATAAATGCATTGCTGATCGCACAAATGACTATGTAAAAGATAAGATTAATTGCGTACATCTCTGCTAGACCTTCGTACGCCCACGCCATATCAGCGAATCGTCCCCCCTAACACGGAATTGTGTCACGTGAGAGATCTAGAGACGTGAGCTGTCGTGCGACACACAATCAGCTCTCCCCAGGCAGAAGGCTTCTTATGCCGTCAGAAATGACCGCAGACAACGACTACTGGCCCGACGTCGATGCACACGTCGTGTCTGTGAACCCATCCGCTCAGTCCTACATCCCCCACGTAATGCAGCCCCAGCGAACACAAGCCAGGCTTTTGTAACGAGAGAAGTTAGTTTGTTTGGCACGTCGTGCTCGGATGATGACGAGACTTCATCAATTTGACGATCTGCCCGACAACTTGACGGCATGACAGAACCATCATACACTCCTGAAACTATGGGTCTTCAGAGGTAAACCTATCGAAGAAAGAAAGCCCTTTCACAGAGAGATGAAAATTTGCTATTAATGCTGCGCGTCAAAACATAGCTATGGACGCATGTTCCAGCTTGCCCGCAGACATTCACGGTTTCATCCCCTACTTCAGGAAATGGCCGGGAGGGCAAAAACGAATACAACATGGCGCCCACTGTCAACCCTCAGTGTACTGACTGTTTGGCTGTTAGGTCTTGCTCAAAAACGTGTTTGGGTAAAGTAAATCCACATGGGCCGTGAGAGAAGGCTGTCGCCCTACTCGACGATCAGAGCAATCGGTCACTGGCTAGTTCATGGTTCTTCGACCCGTCACCTTGTTCACTAAGATCCGGCACAGGACTTGCCGCCGTATCGGGGAGAAAGGCAGGAGGCTTTCAGGTCGCGTCCATGAATAGATGAGTTAATCTTCCTTTACTACCTTTCATCAAATGCAATGAAATCCCCAACAGCAGGTCTGAAATACCAACGCCAGTAGCAGTGCATCATCATCCTGATCTGAAATCAGTCGCACACATTGTACCAGCACTCAACCCCACCGTCCACCTGTTAGAGAGACATTGTCTGTGTGGGTAAATGAGAGAGCAGATCAACGGACCACACGGCGCTACTTTCTCACAGAGACTGGCCTTAGGTTGGGTTCTGGTGGGCGAAGTGTGCCTACGAAATGTACACAAGCAAACAAACCAAATGTGTTGGAGAATGGACGCCCCTTCTACCTCACCTCATGTGAAAGATTCATGCAGCTGAACGAAAACGGTGGGTTATAGTATTCCCAACTGACTCGAGGCCAACAGTACACAATCTAGGACACAATGTACTCAACAGCACCGAGAAGGACAATAAACTCGCTCAATTCATCGAGGACACAGCCTTTCTAAAGACTATGGATACAGAGGTATACAGGTATGAAACTTTATCGCACCGTACCTTCCAGAGTGCCCAGAGAGCCACGACCTTCCAGTCGCGGACAAGCGCTCTCTCGTCTCACCTCTCTGCGACGCACCCTAACACACCAGATGAGAGAAAAATACGTCCCTTTCATGGGAATTATCTTCGAAAACCAGCTCCTTGCTGGAATAAAACGATGAGCGCTGATACCTGCCAAATTTGGAAGGATCTGCCATCCACAAAAGCCGGGCCAAATCAGGGTTGTATTTATTTCCAGTGCACAGCGGTGTGGTGCTTAAATCAAATAACTTTATTGTCCTTAAAAATGATATGCATTTTACAACTCATGATCACATCTAAAATATATGGGATGGTCAAAACAAAATGCAAATTAATTTCCAGATGTATCCACTACAAGAACAATTCAACCGGGTGACATCAATATGACTCATTTAACATTCAACATTCGAATGGCCACAGGCACAAAACTCCTGCTATAGCGAGATGTTTTACATTTTATACAACGGTATCTCTTTTGAGACGGAAGTACATGGAAGAACGTAGAGAACGAGTGATCAGACTCAGAAGCGACAGCACGAGCTTTCTTCAAAATTGCATGGTCGATTATTTCGGAGAGCTTTGGTGTAGGTTAACCAATGATCTTGGCAGAAACATGTGAGATTTTCAGAAGCCTGTTACGGTTTTTCACAGAAAGAGCAGGGTAGTAACAAATGTTGCAGTAGGTTAAGAGAGGCTCAATTGTGCTACGGTAAAGGCGTAGAAGAAGTAGTGGATCAACATAGAAAGCTCGTAACTTTCGAAGAACGTGTAGTCGCTGCCGAGACTACTTTTGCACGGCTGTAACATGCTCTGCAAATGACAATTTTTCATCTAGCATAACACCGAGGTACTTGAATGAATCAACCTGTTCCACAGGTTCACCGTTGATGACAATAGGACTAATGACAGTTCTATTATGACGGTAGTCGATGCACATTTCTTTCGTTTTGGAAACATTCAGATGCAGAAAATTGTTACTGCACCAACTAGAGAAACGTACCACTGAAGAAAGATATGACTGGTATGAGGCAAAATCACACAAAAGAGCGAGCATGGCTGTATCATCAGAAAACCTCACTAATTGGCTAGATGGATCAACACTCCGACAGTCATTTGTATATAAGATCTATCTCAACAACGTGCTTCTTACAAGATCAACCATCAACAGCAGCCTTCTCGAAGTCGTGATTCGCTTCAGAACGCAATGCTCCAACCGCGAAGTCGCAATGCACCCACATTTTGGAACACCGTGGTCGCAATGCTCCACTTTTGGACGGAATGCCCCCCTTTCGTGATATTTGTTTTTTATGTTAGGATTTTAATGTTATTATTGCCATGCGTTCCAGTTGTAATTGTTTAAATGAATATATATATATATATATATATATATATATATATATATATATATATATATATATATATATATATTCATATAATACAAATATTTTTAATTATTGATGCGAACTGATGGCAATATACATTATTATAATAATAATAATATATATATAAATATTCATCAAAGTAATAATTATATAAAATTATATACTATCATAATTATCAATATAATGAATATTATATATAAAATAATAGTACAACTAATTTATATAATCTAACATTTGAATAGAATGCGTTCCAGTTGTACTTGTACGTGTTTCGACATTAATTTTCATTGATAGGTTTGACAATCGTACGAAGATGAAACATATATGGAGAAATATACGGAGACAAAACATAAATTCAGTTATATTTTCAATAATGTACAGATAATCAACGAAACGTAATTTTGTTATTCATTAGGCCTATACATTTAATTATGTAATGTTGTAATGTGTATTATTGTATTATATATTATATACAAAAGTTTGACAATAATAAAATGTAATGTTTTAACATGTATTGACAATAGTAAAATCACTGGGGCATTCCGACCAAAAGTGGTGTATTGCGACTTCGTGGTTGAAGCATTGCGACTTTGCGATTGGTGCATTGCGACTAGGTTTTGGGCATTCCGGTCGTGTGGCATTCAGGCAGAGGGGCATTCCGACTATAATTCACTGGGCGCATAGGCCACCCCTTACAACTAATGGTCCAGCAATCCTGGGTACAAGCCTATGACATAGCCTGAGACTATGAACACTTCTTCTTTGTCGCCCCAATAAAACCTTGGACCAACAAACACCCAAAACAGTAAATGCTCCTTCTCAACTTGAGAGGGAGCATGCATATGATTTCAGACTCAAGCAGTGCCTATCCCTAGTCTAGCCTTGATAGCACTGAAACAGGCAGTGGCCGCTGATTTTAACCCGCATTTGCACTTTTTCTATAAACATTTCAAAACCATTATTATTAATCAGCATTGTCCACACCATCCATGAATTATGCTTATTTTTCGGTAGTGGGTTACTGAAAGAAGAAGGCTGACAGCTAAGCCCAAGGCCAAGTTAAATACAATCGTAGTCAAAGACGTGCATTCAAAATTGCAACGGAATATCGTGTGCTGCGATTTTGCCTTTACGCCTCAGCACATACATAGCAACGTTTTTACGACACAAAGGGCTATCAAACATACCACATAAGTCAAGATGACGATGAAAGCGGTGACTACAGACCACGCTGCATGCCGGAAACGTCTTGCTTGCATGTATCATGGCGCATGTCTGACAGCGCTTTTCACTGGAATTCCTTTCATCGAGATCTAACCGAATCAGTGAATTCTAACTGACGGGGCCCGCCATGATGTTTTTTCGTCTTTTGCTCCTTTTTATCTTAAAATGGCATATTATGTGAAAATAAGTTGAAAGGTAGTTGAGGAAAACAATACATAGTGTATGGGGAATGCTGGTTTACTGGAAAAAAATATTTTAAACATGGCGGAAGTCAGAATGCAACTTTAATTGAAGAAAAAAGAAGTAACATGTATACATGCATAAGCCATCTATGCCAGCATTGGGGAGTACTTGATACATCTACTTTTGGTGAAATTACTAATAAACGCAGGGAGCAAAACATTTGAATGGACTGTTCTAATTAACAAAATTTGTATCCGGAAAGGCGAAGCGTTTTTGCATAAATCGGTGGTGCCACCTGGCGGACAATGATTTACCCTAGTTGGATTTTTTAGACACTGGACATAGACTCTCAGAAGCCGTGGGTGGCAGCACTTTTTAACCACTCGCATTCAAAAAAATAAAAATAAATAATGTTCTGTCAATGTTACCGCTAGGACAGCACTTACAAAACAAACAGCCAATTGTATATCACTGATTATCATTGAATACCATTCAGTATCAATTCAGTACCATTGGAACATTCAATGATTAAATTATTTCAGCAGGACTCAGTGGTACTCTCAACGGTAATTTAAACTACCATTCAATACCACTGAACGGTATACAAAGAATCCAAAATACCATTCAAAAAACATTCAGATACCATTCAAATACCCTCGGCCATAACACCCATAACATAGGACCATCCAAGTACCATTCAATGGTATTGAATGATATATTGTAATTTGAATGGTATTTGAATGCTATTTTTGTAAGGGAGCCTTATCCTAGAATAGGTTAAATACGCTGATTGGTTCTCATGCCTTTTTGGAAATTATAAAAAAAACTATTAAAAATTACACTGATACGGAAACATGTCACACGAAAATATAGAATAATTAAACAATGTCGTTGTTAATCTTTCGCCTCTGTTTTTATTTAAATATTTTATTGTGTTAAATTGACGAATTGATATTGAAGAATGAAGGATGAAGCTGCAAGTTACATCTACCATTTTTCACGTTACCGATATTTTTTACAACCAAAGAAATTCTTAATAATGGCAAGTCTTCTAGGATATAATGCAGTTTGTAATATAATTGTACACTAAAGTAATAAGTTAATAAAATAAGTATGACAAATAGATGTGTCCCTGTCCTGCAGGTTGTTATATATGTCACTGTGGACTAAAACAACGAATATGTTAATAAAATAAATATTATAAATAGATAGATAAATAAACGTTACATTAAATTTCACTCTTCTGATGTGTACAAGATGCTTCAATGTGAGCTAAAATTATAAATAAGTTAATAATACAATAAATACATCAATACAATTAGTAGTACATTCGATAAATAAATAATAAAACATGCAGTTCATGTTTAAAACTAAAACAGTCAATGACCGAATAACTATGATGGCGGCAGTCTGCATGCTCACAGAAATTCTGACAACCTGCATAATGCTGCTTTTAAGGGGTACTCTTTGGTCGCACGGGGAATGGCGGACGAGCACCTTATTGTGGTCATACATCAACAGCCAGGACTTACGAAATGTATTGCCATGTTCGGTGTGTGGTTAATGTCATTTCATTAATGCGCTTTCGGTCACAACGGCGCCCCGTAGACACCACAGCGCCGGCGTTCGGTTACACTCGGTAAACTTCGGCGGCCACGCTTAAGGCTAAGCGTCGAAATTCTTGCGGTAGTTTGCTGTTTCGTCAGGATATTTTCGTTCGACGTAATGCACGAAGCACTTGTCGAATAGGTGTGGAATTTTGGAAACGTGCTGCGAAGACACATAGCCGTACCATAGACAACAACGCAGGTACGATGCTTTCGTTACCTTCGACCAGGCCCGTGCCCTAGTTTCTGAGTGCCGAGTCCGATGCCTGGCCTGGGGCTGGCCAGCATTAGCGGGCCCCAAGAAACGGTGGGAGTGGCACGGTGTGCATATTCCAGGTCTAGGTTTCATAGCCAGATACCGGACTTAGTATTCGAGGTATTCGACTGTGCTTAAGCAACAGTCACTTGTGTTGTTACTTGTACCGGTGTTTAAGTCTTGATAGATAATGAACACCTTGGCTTGAACGTGGTTAGCAAGCGTCAGGGCAGGCCAGTTGACTGCCTGTGCCGGCTGTGGCTGTTTCGATCCGCTGTTTTTGTGTCACGACAACTGACAAGCCAGTCTGCATGCGTTAACAGTTGGAATGTGGAATGACTAATACAGTTATTAGTTACGATGTCATTTTGCTTAAATGCCCCAAACATGACACATCTTACTGTCATCAGTACTGACCCCTTCTAATCTAAACCCAGGGCCAGGGGTCAGGGCAGTGCCTAGCCAGTGTCAATCCAGCCCACGGCTCCAATAGGCAATTAATACCTTGCCATGGGGATACTGCAAATAGTTTAGCCCAGTTAAGAGTAGTAAATGTGCCATGATCAACTAGATAGTATAACTAGCCTACCTTTGCTATTGGAATAGATGTTCTCTACTCTAATTATGCAGGTAGATGTCTGCCACTCTGTGCTGTAAAGTTCTGAAATTACCATTTACACTGTACATTACTACACGTGCTTTCTTGTACATAACAAAATGTCTACCCGTACTTGAGCCTTATCTTTAGACCCGTGGCCTAACCCTATATGAGGACATGCAGGCATTTGTTTCTTTTTAGTTCTGTGCATTCATGTTGTGTTCATCTCGTTGCATTGATATGGCAGAGTTAAACATGGGAGCGATGTTTTCGGCATTGTTACATTGACTGTTGACAAGGGGCTTGACAGCTGGCAAAGGGCTTGAAGTTGAATACTAGCCGAAACAATGAAGTAATACAATAGTCAACGGCTGCAGTTAGTTAAAAAAACGCTTGAACATGACCTTCCAAACAATGGTTGTTTGCTTTATAAAGTATAATCATACCACATTTTATGTGTAATTAAATCTTGAATTTTAAGAATTTTTTGAGCAGTGAAAAAATGGATAATTCGCATAAGTTTTTTTTGTAAGAGAGAGTTTTCTGAGTTTAGATGATACGTGTTTCCCCATATTTCCCAGCAATAAGACATATATGGGTAAATAAGTAACTGCTTGTCACTAGTATAACGTACATGCTTTATCTTGTATACAAAACATCTGTCCCTTTTGATTGCCCAACATTGGTCAGCAAATTGACCAATGGCATTAATGGTGGAAGATGGAAGAAGATTGGCATGCATGTTTCACTTGTAAATTTTTAATTAAATGGCTCACAACTGCCAGCATTTCAGTCATGTAAAAATCAGTTCAAACCCGTACAGTTTATTTGTGTTCCATGATTCATTTGTGAAAAGTGTTATGACTTTCAGTCTTGTTTGCTGGTGGGGAAATCTCTCAGTCAAAAACATAGAAAAATTTAAATATATATACCATTTCTTGCAAGATCGCTGGATGCTGTACACCTGATACCAGTCTGGAGCAATTGTACAAATGGCAACCAAAATCATATCTGACTCCACCCACTTCTTACACGATTCTCCCTCTCTTTACAGAATGCCAACTGTAAAACCAAAAAATAAATCGTCAACCTATCACAGTCTCTACCACTGCCAATGCAATATTGTTTTATCATCTTAATTAATTAATTAATTTGTCTTATAATATTGTCATATTGTTTTAAATAGCAATTTTATTCCAATATATTATATATATATATATATATATATATATATATATATATATATATATATATATATAATATTATTTTTATCGTTTACATATTTTATATATTTGATTTTACTGTATACATGTATGCATTACGATGTGACTTTAATATAGTGTTTTTATACAACCTCCAAAGGGCAAAATGTATTTCGACTCTGTGATTGGACAATAAAGTTATTAACTTGTTATATTATTATTAATCACTGCCTTGCTTCTTTTCCTTCAGCCATCAACTTGACAGCCAATCAGAATGCTTAGCCGACTGACCTCTGAACTCGGGGTATTCTCCTCACCCAAGGACTATCGTGGTCAGAATTATGAAGCTTTACGGAAAGAGTCACAAGGGAGTGGAACCCTCTTCACTGATCCCCTTTTCCCAGCCGACGACAAGGCCTTATCGTCGACCCCGGGAAAGTTTAAGAATATAGAGTGGAAGAGACCGAAGGTAATATGGTTTGGACGTTACAAGTCTAGATGTTATTTAAACTTAACGAGTTGTTACTATTAACATTTACAACATTGGATTATCATAAACTTGTGTATTTTGTAATAGTACTAGTAATAATATGCGCCATAAATCCAGGTTACCCTGTTCAAAGGGGCTGTTACAAGACCATAAAATAGCACTAGGCAAATTCAAGATTTAAAAAACATTGCATCAAGTTAATAACAGTCAAACAATTTTGTTTAAAGAAATAAAGTTATATTTAAAAACGTTTTAAGCACTATACATTTAAGATAATAAAGACACCGCAAAATAAAAAGTAATTAATAAGTACGTAATGCTTAAAAAAAGTTAAATCGAGTGACAATACCAAAGTTCAGGAATAAAAGGATCGTTTGAATAAATGAGTCTTCGGAAATCTCTTAAAGTGATGTAGAGAGTCACATTTGCACAAATTGTGTGAAATGTTGCTCCGTAGATTTGGCCCAGTGCACTGTAATCTTATAAATCTGCATCATAGGTTATTTACCTGGGGATGCCTTAAAGTAAAAAAGTAAAGGCAAGTTCTTATGTAGCACAGTATCCAGTCCTCAGGATTGCTCAAAGCGCTTTACACTTTACTTCCCTTACAGACCTGTTCACTCAGACACCAGCTCGGCTTCTCTGGGAAGCATTCAGCCATATGCTACAATTAATGTGCGAAGACTGCTCGTACACATATCTACCACTGTCTATAGCCAGGTACTCGTTTATATAGCTGAGTGAACTGGAGCAATGTAGAGTTAATAAAGTTGCCCAAGGTTTTCACACCTCAGCACAGGATTCAAACCCTGGTTCTCTTAGTAGAATGTCTGAAGCTCTACCCCTGAGCCATTTTGCTCTACATAGAGCACAATATGCCTTGTACAAGGTATTGTTATCGGTTTAAAAATGACAACAAAATATGGCCTGTTGTATTTATGATTTTTATTATGATTATCTATAATTGTTATTGTTATAGTGTCTTTGCTAATGTTTTAGTACAGGACCAAAATGACACTTCTCCATTCACCTCTGTTGTTGGCCGTTTAGCCTGAAAAGTCATTTAAATTGATTTGCGATTGATCTGAGCACCACTAATGGCTCACCTCTCTGTCTCTCTCCTCCAGGACATCTGCGAAGATCCGAAACTGTTCGTAGATGGCGCCAGCAGCAACGACCTGATCCAAGGTCAACTGGGGAACTGTTGGTTCGTGGCTGCATGCTCCTGTCTGGCCATACACAAGGAGATCTGGCATAAGGTGGGTTCTGGGTAGTGGCATAAGGTGGGCACTGGGTAGTGGCATAAGGTGGGCACTGGGTAGTGGCATAAGGTGGGCACTGGGTAGTGGCATAAGGTGGGCACTGGGTAGTGGCATAAGGTGGGCACTGGGTAGTGGCATAGGGTGGGCACTGGGTAGTGGCATAAGGTGGGCACTGGGTAGTGGCATAGGGTGGGCACTGGGTAGTGGCATAAGGTGGGCACTGGGTAGTGGCATAAGGTGGGCACTGGGTAGTGGCATAAGGTGGGCACTGGGTAGTGGCATAAGGTGGGTTCTGGGTAGTGGCATAAGGTGGGCACTGGGTAGTGGCATAGGGTGGGCACTGGGTAGTGGCATAAGGTGGGCACTGGGTAATGTGAGAAAATTCTGGCGAAAACTAGTTTAACCTTGGAAGAGAACGCATAAGAGAAGAATGGATGAACTGAGAGTGGAGGTTGGAGTGAAGGAAAGGTTTAAAAAACTGGTGAGGAGTATGTTGAAATGGGCCGGACATGTGGAAAGAATGGGGGATGAAAACTTAACACAAAGAGATCAGATCCCCAGAAAGTGGGAGAGGGAAAAAGGAGGCGAGGAAACCGAGAATGCAACGGGAGGACTGCGTTAAGATACATCTGGAAAGAGTGGGAGGAGAATGGAGAACACCAGCAAAAGAGAGAAGGAATTGGAGACTGTTGACACAGAACACAGTGAGAGAAATGTGAGGAGAGGAAAGAAAAGACGAAGACTCTTACAACCAAGTTAAGATACATTTTGTGGGTTGTACGTACAACCAAGTTAAGATACATTTTGTGGGTTGTAGTACAACCAAGTTGAGATACATTTTGTGAGTTGTACGTGCAACCAAGTTGAGATATGTTTGTAACCGTTGGTTTTTTTACGTACCAAAAACGTACAAAGTTGAGAGGGGGACGTGATTGAGATATGTTTGGGGTTGTACAGTAAAATGGCAACCAAGTTGAGATACATTTTGTGGGTTGTACGTACAACCAAGTTGAGATATGTTTTGTGGGTTGTACGTACAACCAAGTTGAGATATGTTTTGTGGGTTGTACATACAACCAAGTTGAGATATGTTTTGTGGGTTGTACATACAACCAAGTTGAGATATGTTTTGTGGGTTGTACGTACGACCAAGTTGAGATATGTTTTGTGGGTTGTACTACACCAAGTTGAGATATGTTTTGTGGGTTAGTACACCAAGTTGAATATGTTTTGTGGGTTGACTACACCAAGTTGAGATATGTTTTGTGGGTTGTACACGACCAAGTTGAGATATGTTTTGTGGGTTGTACTACACCAAGTTGAGATATGTTTTGTGGGTTGTACTACAACCAAGTTGAGATATGTTTTGTGGGTTGTACTACAACCAAGTTGAGATATGTTTTGTGGGTTGTACATACAACCAAGTTGAGATATGTTTTGTGGGTTGTACGTACAACCAAGTTGAGATATGTTTTGTGGGTTGTACGTACAACCAAGTTGAGATATGTTTTGTGGGTTGTACGTACAACCAAGTTGAGATATGTTTTGTGGGTTGTACGTACAACCAAGTTGAGATATGTTTTGTGGGTTGTACGTACGACCAAGTTGAGATATGTTTTGTGGGTTGTACGTACGACCAAGTTGAGATATGTTTTGTGGGTTGTACGTACGACCAAGTTGAGATATGTTTTGTGGGTTGTACGTACAACCAAGTTGAGATATGTTTTGTGGGTTGTACATACAACCAAGTTGAGATATGTTTTGTGGGTTGTACATACAACCAAGTTGAGATATGTTTTGTGGGTTGTACGTACAACCAAGTTGAGATATGTTTTGTGGGTTGTACTAAACCAAGTTGAGATATGTTTTGTGGGTTGTACTACAACCTTTTTTCAAGTTGAGATATGTTTTGTGGGTTGTACGTACACCAAGTTGAGATATGTTTTGTGGGTTGTACGTACGACCAAGTTGAGATATGTTTTGTGGGTTGTACGTACGACCAAGTTGAGATATGTTTTATGGGTTGTACGTACGACCAAGTTGAGATATGTTTTGTGGGTTGTACGTACAACCAAGTTGAGATATGTTTTGTGGGTTGTACATACAACCAAGTTGATATATGTTTTGTGGGTTGTACATACAACCAAGTTGAGATATGTTTTGTGGGTTGTACGTACAACCAAGTTGAGATATGTTTTGTGGGTTGTACGTACGACCAAGTTGAGATGTGTTTTGTGGGTTGTACGTACGACCAAGTTGAAATATGTTTTGTGGGTTGTACGTACGACCAAGTTGAGATGTGTTTTGTGGGTTGTACGTACGACCAAGTTGAGATATGTTTTGTGGGTTGTACGTACGACCAAGTTGAGATATGTTTTGTGGGTTGTACATACAACCAAGTTGAGATATGTTTTGTGGGTTGTACGTACGACCAAGTTGAGATATGTTTTGTGGGTTGTACGTACGACCAAGTTGAGATATGTTTTGTGGGTTGTACATACAACCAAGTTGAGATATGTTTTGTGGGTTGTACGTACGACCAAGTTGAGATATGTTTTGTGGGTTGTACATACAACCAAGTTGAGATATGTTTTGTGGGTTGTACGTACGACCAAGTTGAGATATGTTTTGTGGGTTGTACGTACGACCAAGTTGAGATATGTTTTGTGGGTTGTACATACAACCAAGTTGAGATATGTTTTGTGGGTTGTACGTACAACCAAGTTGAGATATGTTTTGTGGGTTGTACGTACGACCAAGTTGAAATATGTTTTGTGGGTTGTACGTACAACCAAGTTGAGATATGTTTTGTGGATTGTACGTACGACCAAGTTGAGATATGTTTTGTGGGTTGTACGTACGACCAAGTTGCGATATGTTTTGTGGGTTGTACGTACAACAAAGGTGAGATATGTTTTGTGAGTTGTACGTACAACAAAGGTGAGATATGTTTTGTGATCGGCAATAAATTAAAAACGTGTTTCATGTGACACCGCTTTTCAAGGCATAACTGACATTTATGATTTTTAAAACTGCTCTTTATTTTATTTTCACTCGTCTACTATCCGTCTAGTGATGTTTCTATTGGTTTTACCCATCCAAGTGACAGGTGATAGTGTCTCTGCATAAACCTCTGTTCAAAGTACCAGTTCGAGTACCAATTCAAGTACCAGTTCGAGTACCAGTAATAGATGTGAATACACATTTGAATTTTTTAATAAACATTCATTTGTGTATAAATGATGCAGATCAATAAAATGAAAATAATTCATTACTATGCATAATATATGCCAGCAAGTTTGTATCTACATTAATAATATGTGTGCATCTCATCCTAGTCTTTACGCATGTGTAATTTTAAAAAGTCAATTTAGTATTGTATTTAACTTATTTATTTTATTGACTTAACTTATTTATTTAACGTATTTTAACATATTTATGTATCCTATTTATTCAACTTAATTATATAGTTTATATCTACATTGTGTACCTACTTATTTTAGCTTGTCAGCGCCTTTGAGCAGGTTTTTAACCCAAATACATAGCGCTTTATAAATGTTTAAAAATAAATCAGTAAATGCGAACCATGTGGGACGTATTCTTTCCAGGTCATTCCGGATCACCACGAACAGGAATGGAGCACAGAGAACCCGGATCGATACGCGGGGATCTTCCACTTCAACCTGTGGTCCCACGGGGAGTGGCTGGACGTGATCATAGATGACCAGCTGCCCACGAGCAATGGAAGTCTCGTCTTCGTCCACTCAACATCCCGCAATGAGTTCTGGAGTGCTCTGGTAGAGAAGGCGTACGCCAAGTGAGTGGCGCCCTCTAGTGATGACATTGATCCGGTGTTGTGGTCTTAAATTTGGCTGGGTCCAGATTCGGCCAGGTATAAATTCGGCCGGGTCCAGATTTGACCGGGTCCAGATTTGGCAGGGTCCAGATTCGGCCGGGTCCAGATTCGGCCGAGTATAGATTCGGCCGAGTATAGATTCGGCCGGGTCCAGATTCGGCAGGGTCCAGATTCGGCCGAGTATAGATTCGGCCGAGTATAGATTCGGTCGGGTCCAGATTTGGCAGGGTCCAGATTCGGCCGGGTTCGGATTCGACCTGAATCTGGCGAATCTGGGACAGAGATGGTAGCAGGTCAAGATCCTAGAGCTGGTGTTACTGGAATAGTTGTAGTTAGTGATACATCAAGTATTCCAATATGAGTGTTATTTGCAAATTATAAATAAAATGCATGGACAGTATGCATATTGAGGAAAGTCGGGCCGGGTGTCAAGTATCACACCAACGCTACGTCAGAGCAGATAAAAGCGGGCATTGTGCTTGCATGTGTTTGTGCATGCATACAAGGTATGCGATTTGCTAAATCACCGAAACCTGTTGCTATGTGTTAATTTGAAAGAAAGAAATTTTGCTGAAAGGTTATATACGTCCTTTTGCTCCAAGAGGTCGATAACTATCAGATTAAAGATGTATTTCATATGAGATTCAGTGGGAAATGTTAATGCACTTAATGGTAACTAATGACGATGACTGACTCTTTCATGCACATAAATGTCATCCAGATATTGAACACGCAGAGAAATATAAACGGTACACTGCCCTCTAGTGATGGCAGTTTACATACAGCATGTATGGCTCCCCCTGGTAGAAGGCCTACATTTGTGTGCCAAATAAAGCTACACGTGTAGTGCCAAATAAACAAATAAAGTTACATGTGTAGTGCCAAATAAACAAATCAAGTACACGTGTAGTGCCAAATAAAGGTACATATATTTAGTGCCAAATAAACAAATAAAAGTACATGTGTAATGCCAAATGAACAAATAAAGGGACATGTGTAGTGCCAAATATACAAATAATGGTACACGTGTAGTGCTAAATAAACAAATAGGGTGTGAAATCGGTCAAATTTAATAATTATACGGCGCCATTATACAGCGCCAAATAATAGTGTTAAGGTGGCAAGTACAAATACAGGGAACTGCTGTTTTTGTTGCGTTGCATAAATTACGCTATCTAAAGTATAGCGTAGATAGAATTAATCATGATCATATTGATCAATTGTGGATGTGATAACAAATAAAAGTTTACAGACACATACGTTTGATGTGCAGTCTGCTTAGCTTTTGTATTTAGATATGCCATCAATTAAAATATAATTGGATAGGTTTATTAATAATATAGAAATAATTCAATCAGTTGAATGACGGTGGAGGCGATTTTAAGTAGTTGCTATTCACACATGTGCTGCCCCCTACAGGCTGTTTGGTTCGTATGAGGCGCTAGACGGAGGGGAGCTTGCAGAAGCGCTGGAAGATTTCACAGGCGGAGTTGCCGAACCTATCGACTTTGCCACGATAAAAGTTGCGGACGACGAAGAAGCACAGAAGGAACTCTTCGATATGCTGAAGAAGGAGGCAGGATACAAGTCCCTGATGGCCGCCTCGATTCCGGTGAGTCAGACTTAGTAAGCGTGATCTGCCACGTGAAAATTACCATGACCTCCACAGTACAGCCACCTTGCAATTAAGACCAGCGATTCACTGTGTGGCAGTCCCTAGTTGATTATGTGCACTGTAAAGTATGACAGATTAGTCTGGCTAAGAGGGTCACCTCTCCATACAGGTTGATTTCTAGGGTGAGTGATTGCTTTAATTGAAAATGACATCGCCGTGAAACCTATAAAATAGGATTGAGTGTGTATGGAAACTGGAGGTGGCGTCATTGTATGAACAACTAGTACAGAACGTGCCCTGTGAAGGTTATTATTAGTTCCGTCTGCAGTGCACACGCAGATGACATGTCGATGTGGACAGTTTAACCGAAGGAATGATTTCTATTAGATCCGCATGGGAATCGCATTGGAAATTCACAGAAGTGACATCAGTATGGATGAAATTCCCAATAAACATGCGTTGGACACAAACAGGGAGTCCGTAGCGATGTTAAGAAAGTTCACCAAACATGCACTGTTATATACACCAGACCCTGTATGTATTGTCAATAATTTTAATTTTAAAAATGCACAAAATGCATATGGAGTTCTTTAGCAAGATCAAAAGAGTTAATACCAACTGCTAGACACCACGGAAACCCAGCCCACTAGATTAATAAGGATGTTAACATTTATAAACCTAACTTGTTATAGGATCCAGTCCCTAGGACTGACCAAGGTGCTTTACATTTACTCCCTGGCAGACCTGTTAAAATACACACCTCAACGTCAGTGGGCAGCATCTAATGCACGAGGACTGTTCATACACAAATATCCCCCACTCTCTGTAGCCAGGTACTCATACGGCTAAGTGAAGAGACCAATGTAGAGAGAAGAACTTGCCTTTTCGGGTCGACATGGCAGCCCCGGATTAAAACTCGGGTTCTTTAAGTTGATGATCCAGCACTGTAGTCTTGAGTCTCTGGGCCCCATGTATGATGTGGATTTATTTACCTCTGAAATAGTGGCACCACCTAGTGACAAAGACAGGCATCAATGCACAATGGTGGATATGAGAACTTGACAGTGTGAGAGGTAACTCAATTATATGGATAGTTACCTTTGAGTTACTGAGTATCAGTTATCATTTTGCAAGCTTGCCAAAACATTGATGATCCAACACTGTACTCTATTATACTTTCAACTTCAAACTTGTTAGTATTAATTCTGTTATATTGCTATGTGACAACCATCTCATTAATAAAAGTTATTTATTTTTGGATGTCCCCAGCAACCTAAGATGATATGTTACCCTCCAACATTTTATTTCTAAAATAAACTCATCATTGGCAAACATGCTTTCACTGCGTCTGCACCAAAAACAGGAATCGTTTCATACAAAATAGTGTGAAGCTACGAGATGCTCCAGGGCTAACAGGCTGTGTGAAGATATGACATACTCCCTGTCAGACTGTGTGAAGTTATGATATACTCCCTGACAGGCTGTGTGTGAAGATATGAGATACTCCCTGACAGGCTGTGTGTGAAGATATGAGATACTCCCTGACAGGCTGTGTGTGAAGATATGAGATACTCCCTGACAGGCTGTGTGTGAAGATTTGAGATAGTACAGAGATACTCCCTGACAGGCTGTCTGAAGTTATGATATACTCCGTAACAGGCTATGTGAAGGTATGAGATACTCAGTGACAGGCTGTGTGAAGTTATGAGATACTCCCTGACAGGCTGTGTGAAGTTATGATATACTCCCTGACAGGCTGGTGAAGTTATGAGATATTCCCTGTCAGGCTGTGTGAAGTTATGAGATACTCCCTGACAGGCTGTGTGAAGTTATGAGATACTCCCTGACAGGCTGTGTGAAGTTATGATATACTCCCTGACAGGCTGGTGAAGTTATGAGATATTCCCTGTCAGGCTGTGTGAAGTTATGAGATACTCCCTGACAGGCTGTGTGAAGTTATGATATACTCCCTGACAGGCTGGTGAAATTATGAGATATTCCCTGTCAGGCTGTGTGAAGTTATGAGATACTCCCTGACAGGCTGTGTGAAGTTATGATATACTCCCTGACAGGCTGGTGAAGTTATGAGATATTCCCTGTCAGGCTGTGTGAAGTTATGAGATACTCCCTGACAGGCTGTGTGAAGTTATGAGATACTCCCTGACAGGCTGAGTGAAGTTATGAGATACTCCCTGACGGGCAGTGTGAAGTTATGAGATACTCCCTGATGGGCAGTGTGAAGTTATGAGATACTCCCTGACGGGCAGTGTGAAGTTATGAGATACTCCCTGATGGGCAGTGTGAAGTTATGAGATACTCCCTGACGGGCAGTGTGAAGTTATGAGATACTCCCTGACAGGCTGAGTGAAGTTATGAGATACTCCCTGACGGGCAGTGTGAAGTTATGAGATACTCCCTGACAGGCTGAGTGAAGTTATGAGATACTCCCTGACGGGCAGTGTGAAGTTATGAGATACTCCCTGACGGGCAGTGTGAAGTTATGAGATACTCCCTGATGGGCTGTGTGAAGTTATGAGATACTCCGTGACGGGCAGTGTGAAGTTATGAGATACTCCCTGATGGGATGTGTGAAGTTATGAGATACTCCCTGACGGGCTGTGTGAAGTTATGAGATACTCCCTGACGGGCAGTGTGAAGTTATGAGACGCCCCCTCCTGGCCCAACACTGTGTTTGTGTGAGCACAAGCTGTCACTTTATCAACTGTCGACAGTAGAACACACAATATGTTATATTGATTGTGTTGTGTGAAGTTGTCCGACCACTTGACTGCTGACTGCCTCCCTGTCAGTGCACAGATCAATAATTGATGTACACGCGTCAGTTCACACTCTCTCCATACACATCGCGTGTACACAGTAGACATGGGCTCTGTGACGCATGCATGTGTGAACACACTAGACTGTAGGTTGAGTTGACTCACTTGTGCAGACATAAATCATTTCTATTTCAAGACAAGTGCAGACAGAAAGCACTCTCTGGTGAAAACGAATAGCGTAGTCAGTTTTGTTGCTTGTCATACTGTGAAATAGTTGGACAGTCAGGCTATTGTTCTGGCATAGTACACCAGGCTGCTTAATTACATACACATACATACCCTTGGGTAAAGCGATACACCTGGTGGCAGGGTGAACAAGCACTGAAGGGGCACTGCGATACTAATGTTTCGGGTATCAGGGAACGCTATTTTAAAAACTACCGGTAGCTTCAAATAATTACATCATGAAGTGTGCTTTAAACGTTTCCATTTGGCAAACCCATATAGCGACACCTGTGACACTTTGTACGACAGGCCGCTATTCAGGCTTAGGCAAGCTTTGCCATTCAAAGTGTATCAATTTATAATTATCCACTATGTGGAGCCAATTGTATACTGTGGCTAAGCTGAATGAATTCTGTATTTAATTATTGTAGTTTAATATCGCTCACTGATAGTTTACCAATTTTGAAGATCAATTATTGATCGATACTCAAACACCAGTGATGGCAAATGTTATAGAATAGAAACAGAGAAAAAACAGAATACCTTGTTTTCAATGTAATGTAGTACAGCTCATTTTACTAGTTGTTTATTGTACTTTCGAAAAATATATAACATCCCTATTCATAAAATCATATTTGGTTGTCAGATCTTGACTTGAAATGTCACAGGGAGTGTCGTACTCATTGGTCACAGCATATCAGGGCCGTAGGGTTCAAATGGTTAACCTATTCTCTGGTATATAGTGGGGAAATAAATAAATCTACAAGTTAACATGGCAATGTGTTTTCATAACACAAAATTTTGCACTGGGCTGCAGGGCGTCATTTTTAAGGCTCTCACGCCCTGTCGCTTGCACAAACCACCCATCTAGGGAGCGATCGCTTGCGCTAATTACAATAATTGCTCCTGTCACCAGTTTCCAACACACCAGGGGCTGGTGTCATGGAGCGACTTAGAACGTTCTTAATGCTAATAAGATGACTGATATAGTAAATGATGTGTTTAGATATACATACGCGCCCATAGATATTTAAGCACACACAAGACACTAAGTAAGTAACTGCATAATTAAGCTTTACGAAACCAGCCACATGACATGATTATATAGTGGCGCCGCGACACGGTTAACATATTTATATAAAAACAAAAGGAAAAATCACTCGCCTAAATTATTTCACATATTTAAAATTGCTTGCCTGGGTTTTTCAAACATGAAGCAGTGAGTGTGGAGTGGCTGACGATTCTAATTGACTAGTGCGTAGCTTAAGTAGTCATGAATAATTTGTGGGTGTAATATTATCCACACTTGACAGATGGCGAAATCTCAATGAATTATAGATATACATCGCTTGAACAAAATGCTTCAATGAGAAACAAGGGAGTATTTGTGCCTGTTTGCGTAAATAAGTCGATCTAGAACAGCCATGTACAGCAACCATCACCAATATCACGTCACTCAGGATGTGCTTTGGAAGTGGGAGATTCAGCTGAAATCTCACATTTCCTCCATGTCTGATATATTGAAACATCTTCTGATGTTTGACCGTGGTATTAAGCGACTTTGAATCTGTGATCGTACCTATGCTGTGACATGTAAATATATCTTCGTTTCACAAGTTGCATGTTTACAAATATGCCAGCTCGGCTGTTGGTTAATATAATAATAAAATTTTTCTCCAGTGCTAACTCCCACAGGACAGATCAAAGAGCTGTACAAGCAATGTAATATATGTATATTATTAAATAAATATACTACGTAGGCATATAACTTATACCAAATTTCTATACCTAATATATACCCATTAGTTTTAAGACATACAACACTACAAAGAAGTGTCAATTATATAAATTAATATAAAAATTAAACACTGTTTTTAAGACATACAGTACTAAAACTATATATGTAAATTATATAAATTAATAAAAAAATTAAACCCTGTTTTTAAGACATACAGTACTAAAACTGTTTATGTAAATTACATAAATTAATATAAAAATTAAACACTGTTTTTAAGACGTACAGTACTAAAACTGTATATCTAAATTATATAAATTAATATAAAAATTAAACACTGTTTTTAAGACGTACAGTACTAAAACTGTTTATGTAAATTATATAAATTAATATAAAAATTAAACACTGTTTTTAAGACGTACAGTACTAAAACTGTTTATGTAAATTATATAAATTAATATAAAAATTAAACCCTGTTTTTAAGATGTACAGTACTTAAACTGTATATCTAAATTATATAAATTCATATAAAAATTAAACCCTGTTTTTAAGACGTACAGTACTAAAACTGTGTGTGTAAATTATATAAATTAATATAACAATTAAACACTGTTTTTAAGACGTACGATACTAAAACTGTTTATGTAAATTATATAAATTAATATAAAAATTAAACACTGTTTTTAAGACGTACAGTACTAAAACTGTATATGTAAATTATATAAATTAATAAAAAAATTAAACCCTGTTTTTAAGACGTACAGTGCTAAAACTGTTTATGTAAATTATATAAATTAATATAAAAATTAAACACTGTTTTTAAGACGTACAGTACTAAAACTGTGTGTGTAAATTATATAAATTAATATAAAAATTAAACACTGTTTTTAAGACGTACAGTACTAAAACTGTTTATGTAAATTATATAAATTAATATAAAAATTAAACACTGTTTTTAAGACGTACAGTACTTAAACTGTATATGTAAATTATATAAATTAATATAAAAATTAAACACTGTTTTTAAGACGTACAGTACTAAAACTGTTTATGTAAATTATATAAATTAATATAAAAATTCAACACTGTTTTAAGATGTACAGTGCAAAAACTATGTATGTAAATTGTAGAAATTAATATAAAAATTAAATACTGTTTTTAAGACGTACAGTACTAAAACTATGTATGTAAATTATATAAATTAATATAAAAATTAAACACTGTTTTTAAGACGTACAGCGCTAAAACTATGTATGTAAATTATATAAATAAATTAAAAAAATTAAACACTGATTTTAAAATGTATAACACTAAAAAAGAAAAAATTCTAAAGCCATGTTTCTCGTATTCCTGTCATTGCAGAAATAAATTTACACTTCCCTAGGCACAAACAGTTGCTGTGATGTCATAGGTGCAGGGACCATGGGGCTCAGTGACTCAGTAAATACAACATCAGACCCTGAATCCTGTGACCTGGGTTCAAACCCTGTCTTCTTGGGTCTGACTTTGGTCAAGCTCGGCCACCCTGTGTTACTCCCATGGATTCATCTGTATGCATGTGTACCTGGCTATAGGTAGAGGTGTATATTTGCATACAGATACTCTTTGTGCATTAATTGCAACATTGCTGAATGCTTCCCAAAGAAGTCAAAATGGCTTTTGATTGATGAGGTTTGCTTGGGAGTAAAACGTTGATCACTGAATCTTTGGAATATGCTTTGTTTTAGTGTTAGATCATTTGAAACAATTCCACAGTTGATTCAAAAAGTAAACTAACTCAAAGGTAGGTTTTCTTACGCAAAAATCGCACAGTAATTACTATGATTACTGACCGACATTGACATGATTGCAGGCAGCAAGCAGTGAAGAGATGGAGGCTCGCACGGACATGGGTCTGGTCAAAGGTCACGCGTACGGCATCACGGCGGTGAAACGGGTGCCTCTTGAGGGTACGGGCATCTTAAACATGTTTAACAGGGACAAGATCAGCATGATTCGTCTCCGCAACCCTTGGGGAGGCAAGGAGTGGAACGGACGTTTCAGTGACGGGTAATTTTTTTTAATAGTTCTTCTGGATAGTCTGCTACGTAGGTATCCGTGATTACTTATCCGTGATTTCTGTGTAATGTCCAACTAGTTTGTTTTATTGCTTTTTTACAAAAATAATAATAACTATGTTATGTTCTCTGGGAAGGTATGAAAATTATTATTCTTGCATGTTGTGTATACATATACACACAATAGGTCACAAATTAAAATATTTTTTACATAATTTTAATTCCTGTAAAGAATAAAATTTACAAAACAAACTCACTCAAAACTTGACATCAACTATGGTAGCTTAGGGAAGCTCAGTGATCTTAAACAATTCTGGTTTTATCATAACCCTAAACTTAGCCCTGCACTGCTGGCTCACACGGTACGTGTCGCCTCCGGTGACGTTGAGTGAGTTTTGCACAAGTTTGTTTCAGCAATGTAAGTGTATTTTTTATGTAAACTAATGTGTATATATGTATATAAGATATGTGAGAAGTTCAGTGGCAGTAGGTTGTCGGTTTCATGGTTACCTAAGTCAGAATGTAACATATTCTAAAAGAACAATAAGCAGGGTTCTTTAAAAACAATCCAATAAATACATACCCCATGTTTTCTTTAGATTGTTCGAAGCCCCATGATGTTTTTTTTATCAATACTGTACATAAATAAGTTAAACCTACCGCGGTAGGTAAGAATATTATCTTTTCAAAACTGTTTTTTATCAATACTGTACTTAAATAAGTTAAACCTAGATAAGAATATTCTCTTTTTCAAAACTGCTTTTTATTAATACTGTACATAGATAAATAAAAACTAGTTAAGCATATTGTGTATGTTGACTTTTGAAGTACTGACTTAATACTTGTTGTAATGCAGTTGTTTATGAAATATAAGAGTCAACATAAATGTATCCACAGAGTAACATTATTCACTTACTAATATCAATATAATGTTCTTAATACTAGTGTAAATCGTTATAGTAATGCTTTATTCATTGTGACGGGACCAACAGACCATTTCATTAATGTTGTTAAAAGCTCTTAAATACAATGTTGCACTATAAAATCAATATGATAACGTGTTATATTTATTCAACACGTGTGTATATATATATATGTACATACTGGTTGGGGCTTCACCATAAAAAATATTACACTTCTGTTCACATCTTCTATCTGAGTATTAGAAACAAATATCACAAAAATTCTGGTAGACACTACGCCGTGTTGGCACTGTTTAACTTTTGTTATTTTGGTTTAACGTGCTGTATTTATATTGTATTTGTAGGTATACCGGGTGGGGGAACCATATATAAGTGTTACACTTCTGTTTACCACCTTTCCACCAACATTCATGGTTACTTGTAAATATTACTGTAATATGTTGAACATATAATGGACTGTGTAATTCTTGATTGCATTGCTGGAAATAAAAAAATATTTAATACTAACCTACTCACATTTTTACAGTTCAATCACATTTTACCTGTCCAAAAACAGTCTACCTGTCACAATGATGGGTGGACGTGCCTCTAGATAAAGCTATTCGTGGATCAGATATTATTCCCTGCTACTTCTCCCTATTCCCTTGCAGGTCCAAGGAATGGGAGAACATTGCAAGTGACAGTCGGTCCAAGATTGGTCTGACGTTCGAAGACGACGGTGAATTCTGGTAATGGTTCAAACATTTTCTCACCAAGTGGGTAACCAGGCGTAGGCCATTAGCCAAAATAGATTTTGTTGGTCTGTTTGTGCAGATAATACCCAAGTAACGCATGGACATGCAACACAGAAGTGGCACAGAAAGATGGGGCATTACCAGTAGGATATTTTGTTGCAGTATTTGTTGAATGTATATAAGCGTACCAAAAATCTCTTTCATATATAGCAATTTTTGTAGGATGGTCTTTGAAGACTTCTGGAAGTTCCTCATGAATGCGGCTTGTGGCTTTAATATAGCAATTTTTGCAGGACTTAAGTTCTTTGTGAATGTTGGCTTGTGGCCTTAGTATAATAGTTTTTGCAGGACTGTAAGTTCGATATTTATTCCTACTTGTTCATTTATTTTAATGCCATGAATGTACATTTTATCCGCAATCTTATTAGTTTTAATCCCACCTAATTATACATATGTATTTGTTTATTAACATTATTTGATAGTTTTTATGTAATATATTACTAAATTATTTATTGCACCTATACCTTTTAGGTTTATTATCCTTATATATAATTGTATTTTTACTGTTTAATTCAATTTACGACTATTTGTTGTTTAGCTTTTAAATTATTTTACTGAATATTGTAATGTTTAAATTTCTCTGTAGATTGTTTATTATTATTATTATTGTACTGTCAAGTGCCATAGAGCACCGTGTGATTATGGCGCTATATAAATATTGTATTTTATTATTATTTTTATTATTTATGAATGTTTGCTAGAGACCTTAATATAGTAGTTTTTGCAGGACTGTAAGTTCTTTATGAATGTTGGCTTGTGGCCTTAGTATAACAGTTTTTGCAGGACTGTAAGTCCTTTATGAATGTTGGCTTGTGGCCTTAGTATAACAGTTTTTGCAGGACTGTAAGTCCTTTATGAATGTTGGCTTGTGGCCTTAGTATAAACAATTTTGCAGGACTGTAAGTTCTTTATGAATGTTGTCTTAGTGTAGCAATTTTGTGCAGGATGCTCTTTGAAGACTTCTGTAAGTTCTTCATGAATGCCGCGGTGTGTCGTGTCATCAACACCTCAGTGTTGAGTCTGCGCAAGACGTGGACAGAGGCCCTCCTCGCGGGGGAGTGGAGGGCGGGGCGGGACGGGGGTTGTATCAACAACAAGGACACCTTCCTACAAAACCCTCAGGTAAGCTGCAGGGGTCATGTCAAAGTGAATGTAGGGTTTGTATATCTCTGAAAGCTAGACTTCCAATAGTGGGATAACCACATGTGAATATTGGGGATAATTTTGCAAGCGTAATCATGACAGATACTGTAACAGTGTGATAGATATAACATGGTCACGGGTCTGGCTTAACATAACAAAATTAATATGATTTTTTAAAGACATTTGAGATATCATATTTACCGTATTGTCCCTAATAGAGTGAGATGACTTGGGTGCGCATCTATTAATTTCTCAAAAGTCGGCAAAATGTGGCCACCCGCTAAATTGGCTTCTAAACATAGTAGACAACCAATCCACAATGTGGCGTCACTGAAGTATCCATAATAGAAAATAATCCGCTCTGTGGCGCCACTGAAGTACCCTGGGTCTGCATAATACGTCCAACACGTGACATCAATGTATGTGGTCATGATCAGAACTGTATAGAACCATGAGTCAATAACAGGTGAAATTATTCAATGTCTTTACGATTTATTCAAAGAAGCAACACTTATTTATTGAAACACATGCCAGAATATGAATTTGTATGACTATTACTCTGTATTTTAAGTAATTTTTCAAACTTTCATATCTTTGTCCACTGTTTCGTTCATTATGGATCAATGTAATTTAATTTAACGTTTTGATATCAAACACACGTGTATACAAATGATTTGTCGATCTATATAACGCCTAACATATATAATATGACACAATATTATTGTTTTTGCCCAGAAAGGTCTAATGGTGAAGTAAATCATAAAAATTGAAATTTACAATGAATGGACAGGAGCTATTCAAACCAAATGTCATTTGACCTTAATATGGTGGCACCCAGTGGTCAGTGATGTCCTAGTTTAAAAAAATATATATATATTATGTGACTCTGTGCTCATCAAATCGTGGTCACTTATCCTCTAATTGGTATGTTCTTATCATATGGTATCTCAGCCCGTTGAATGCTGTAGAGGTAGCTTGGGAAATTATGTACCCCCTGTAGTGCAGTAAAAAGTCCCACCAGAGATGTGTGTAAGTTTGCCATTGTGTGATATTTTATGGCAAATTATAGTGACCAGAAGCCAATTAATGTTGATCCAAATTCTTTATAAAAAAAGGTTGAAAGTTTATTTATATACAAATTAAATATAATGTTTCTACACCTATCTTGCCCACAGATCTGTGTTTGGTAAACGAAGGCTTGACCAATCAGCTCACGGTATATCAGTAGCTGCAGCATTTACATTACATCAAAGTTGTTTGTGTTTGGATCTGTTCAGCTAATGTGTTCGTTCTGTTCAATTTGACTGTCGTCTGTTCTACTAACCTAATTGTTGTTGAATGAATAATAAGTATCTGTGTATATAGGTTTATAGATATTAAGTATCTGTTTATATAGGTTTATAGATATTAAGTATTATTGAGACGTCTGCCACATAGACTTTTTATGTTGCATGCCAAGTCTTCTGTTCTGGTATATACTGATGGATACAGGTTAAAACGGCGACAAATCCAAAATGGTGACACTGAGACACTCTAAAACGGCGACAAACCAAAACGTTGATATACTTTTTCGGCACTGAAGTTAATTGCATTGTACAAGACACAGTGTTATAACCCCTACTTCCCAGTGCCCGAGACGTGCCTAGACACACATGCAGGTGGCAGACCTAATTAAGGGAACGTCTGAGAACAAATGTGTAACATCCGCTCTCCGTGCCTTCATGCATTTTTAGACACGATGGTTCTACATAAAACACTATAAAAACAAAACTTCTTAACATATTTTAATAATTTTAGCACAATTGTTTAAATGTTAGGCAACATTTATATTCTATCTGTCCGGCCGGCCGGCCGTCCGGCCGTCCGGCCGTCCATCCAATTGTCTCACACTGTCACACTGTCCAAATCGACATGACAAAGCAAGCATTGTAAGGTGGTTATGGTGTGTTGCAGTATGCATTCTCTGTGGGTGACAGTGAGGATGACGTCCTGTTGTCACTCATGCAGAAGGGGGGCCGCGGAGAGAACGAGGAGAAGATGACCATTGGCTTCACCATCCTCAAGGTACGCCCCGTCAACCTTTCCCCTCCGAATCCTCGCACCTCTTCCTGCTCCCTTCCCTAATATCTCCCTCCTATCGCTGTCCGTACCATCTCTGTGGAAATACGCCCACAGTCTACCACTCCTCGGGTACTGAATACTCCCCTCTGTCACAAATACTCTCTGTCCTTGTAACAGACTAGCCCATCTCTCTTCCCTGCCCTTCCGCCATCTCAGTCACTCCACCCTCCATTTCTCCCTTTCCCCTTATTTGCCCCACGCCTTTTCCCACCTCTTGGTGCCCGTCATTCTCTGGGTCAATGCCTCCCTATTTCCCGCACCCAATTCTCACTCCTGCTGTTTGAATATCAAAATACTCCTCTCTCCGTTCTAGTCTATCATAGATTAGCCTGTCTCTCTTCCATACCATTTCACTATGTTACTCACTCCCACCCTCCAGTTCTCCCTTTCTCCGTATTTGTCCCGTCTGTTTGAATCTCCACATCTTCCTCACTGTCTCGACCTCTCTACATTTCCCCATCTTCCTTTCACCTCTCCCACCCCCTTTCTTCCATCCCCCTCTCCCTTCACCCTCTATCCCTTCCCTTTGTCTCCCTCCCCCTCTGATTCCCCTATCTCCTTTCCTCCACTATCTGCGCCTCTCCCTCACCCCTCTTTCCCCCAATCTCTCTTTCCCCCTTCTCACCCTACCCTCTATCTTTCCCAACATTTGTTGAAGGAGGGTTTTTGTTATTTGGTTGATTTCATATTGCATGTGTTGTTACCCACAATGCACTGTGGCTTCCTGTAATTGATCTACACCAGTGTGTCTGTATCCACAGTGATCTTATCTTTGGCCAAACACAGCACACAGTTCCTTCACTATTTACATTGTAGCTCTCTGCATTGTTATTTCTAGAACCACTGCATTAATCTTTCTCTACCCACAATGCACTTATTTCCCACTACTAAAACATTACAGTGCTCTAGTGAGTACAGCTACACTGCAGTAATATTACACTTGCCATGTACCCCTATGTTACTACCCATGGTGCACTGCAGTTTCACGGGCGATGCAGTGTTCTGTTCTTACCCACAATGCACTGTTGTTTAATTGGCCATATAGTGTTCTGTTATTATGCACGATGCACTATTGTTTCACTGGCGATATAGTGTTCTGTTATTACCCATGATGCACTGTTTTCTCATTAGTCATGCGGTGTTCTATTATTACCCACAATGCACTGTTGCCTTAATTGGCATTGCAGTGTTCTGTTACTACCCATGATGCACTGCTGCTTCACTGGCGATGCTGCGCTCATATACTACCCACAATGCACCAATGCTTCATTAAACCTGCTCCATTGCTACCTACAATGAACTGTTGTCCTACTAAGCGTTCACTGCTCTATCACTACCCACAATGCACTGTTACAACTCTACCCACAATGCACTGCTGCAGGTGGAGGAGAACCGGCGCTACAGGCTCCACCACCTGCCCCAGGTGACGAAGTCGTCGATGTTCCGTAACAGTCGCAGCGTCATTCTTCGACACGGGCTGGGCAAGGGGCGCTACTGTGTCGTGCCGACAACATTTGAGTCCAAATTGGTTCGACCTTTCCTGCTCCGGATCTACACAAGCTCCGCGTCGAGTGCCATGTGAGTCACATGACTATGTCTTGTTTTGTTTTACATTAATTTAATTTATTGTATTAACTGTTTATCGTTTTAGCAAACAGTTATGTAACAAACATACGTAATGTAGAATTAATTGTGTTAAATGTATTGATTGCATTACTAACAAACATGTTTAGGCCCTAGGTCCATCAGACTTATGAGATTATCTCTGCATCCGTTGGGTGCTCTGTGCTGCATTAGCTGCCATATCGCAGAAACGGTAGAATATCTATTTTTTTCTAATTTGTGTCAGTAATGCCACTATGCACGTGAAATATATATTTAGTTGAATAATTTTAAAGGGTTCTTTGGTCCACCAGGGCCCCGAAGCTAAAAAAAATTCAGTTTGCTTATTTTTGTTTCAAAAACTGTTTAATAACTTTTTTTGTACATAAACAATTTGTAGTTGACTGGTCTTTTGTAAACACATCTCAGAGCCTTAAAATGCTAAATGGTGACATTTTGCCTGTTTCTGCCTGGACTTGCAGCTGGTGGCTGAATTCCAGACACCCGCATGTGAGCTGTGTATTCTCTCGTAACAGTAATAAACATGTTAATCAAATTTTAAAATGCCAAGTTCACGCTGAATGTAATAGCAAACTACAAACTCATGTCAGGTGATTGTCATACAGCGCTCTTTCAAAACCTTCCAATATAAAGCGAGGGTAGAAATACCCATAGTGCACCATACGTACACTAAGGATTCACTGACACTAGTTACACAACTATACAGAAGATGGCGCCACCTCCACCCTTTAAAGATCCTCTGCCCAGAATTTGCAGAATAATAATTTGTAACGGAAAGTGAATCATCCAAGGGTATTGCGGTTAACTCTGCACATCTCTGCATTATGGCCAGTCAATTTTCTTTTTAAACTGGATGTTTTATTTACAATTTGAACATGTTGCAGGCAGAATCTTTCAAATTGCAAACATTACTCCAAGCTTAATGAAGTAACTAGACACAAATTGGCAGTCAGTAAACATTCAACATGCATGTTTGTAGTCATAACAATGTAATGTTAAATGAGAAAAAAACCTAGGACCTGCCACTTTCATTTTAACAAAGTTTATTCAAGTTTGTGGCCGTTTACAGCCTTTCAAGGAAATGGGAGTCTGGTCACTCATGACCGTTTATGATTTAATGTGTTAAGAAGATTTCTTTAAATTTATGACATAGTTTGGCCAATTTTGACTGTTAAAAGTAAAAAAAGTCAAATGGGTTAATAATCCTGCTTTCGTTGAATTTTGACAGTGTTCAAAACGTACATGTCTGATGTGTTATGTAGTTTAATATGAATCGTGAATAGTGATGTATAATTAAACCTGTCCCTGTTGCCGTTGGTTACAGGGAGCTGAAGGATGATGAGCCCCAGCCCAGTGCCCTGTCCTCCATCCTGGGCTGTCTCCCCTGCTTCAAGATGCCCGTACTCCTCACACAAGTCATCGTGCTCAAAGCCGTCGGACTGGAAGGAAAGAAAGAGACGTCTTGTGAGTTTAACTGGGTCAGGGAACTGTTTCCAGAGCTTCACGCAATTTTTATGATTACACAACTAGTAATTTCTACTCACGTCGACATTTCAGCCACTGCTACCTGAATTGTCATTGCTCACTAGATGGCGTGGCGAGCAGACTGTCACACACGTGACTTAGTCTGTAGCCCCCCTCGTCTCTGTTCATAGTTGGTTCCGTCTTCCTAATCCAGATGGCTTCTTTTATCCAACGCACACACCTGTTTGTCTCTCTCTGTCCACCACTTTCACTCCATTATCTGTCTGCATGGTCTGTTATAGCCAATTTGTGTTCTACTTTGTCGAGCATTTTCTTGTCTCCTGAATGAAATGCCTAGTTGTTATGGTTTCAGCTTCTTTTTGTGTTCAACTAGTCTCATGCCAAATGTTCTTCCTGTTTCACCGATGTAACACATCATTGTGTTTCCAGAGTTATTTGAAAGGGAGCTGGTGCACTCTGGGATATAAACATGGAGGCTCCATTTTGAAAATTGACAGTGCCTCCCCCCCAATGGAATTCTATATCGCTCCCAGATCTTGCTTAATTTTGGACATCTCATCGATTTAGCGCCTTTTTCAACCAAAACTGCAGCGTGAACAATCTTATAAATGTCACAAGAGGAAAGTTTTGTACAAATGTTTGTTCTAGGATATAATTCTATGTCATAGTAGTAATGTAAAATTATTCATATAATTAACCGTTTATCCGCGACATCATCAGTTATCTGTGGCGGGATGTTTATCTATATCCTTGTATTTTTTTGCAAAACTCATTGAAAGTAGTATGGTATTATAAATTTGTTTGATGGTTTCATAATAATGAACACAACGTAAGCCAAAGAAATTGATCTCGTCCGTGTGAGGGCTTCGTCAATATACTACATGGCACCGGTCCGAAGAGAACCATTTCTATGATCTACTACTCCTACAACCCTTCCCACCCACCCCCTCCACCCCCAAAAAGCTCGATCTATGTGTAGCTCTGCCTTCATTTAGATAAAGAGCTCTTAACAAAAATTCATCATTAACAAAATCAGTTGTTAAATTAACTAAATAAAATAGATTTTTCAAAACATATATACACTGCCGTATTGCCGAGGAGCAAATTTCAAATCAAAATGTATTTAAGGGAGCTGGTGCACTCTGGGATATAAACATGGAGGCTCCATTTTGAAGACAGTAATATAAATATATATATATAGTATGTATATATACAGGATATATATATTTGTTGTATGTATGTACACACACAATCAATTGACTTGCCTTACTATTAGTATATATATATATATATATATATATATATATATATATATTGTACTATGATTATATTAGATATTTATTCATATATTTATTATATTAAATATTTTATATTATATATATATTTAATTTGTTTGTATTCATACTACAGGGAATAGATCAAGATAATGAATCCCTTTTATACGAACAACGACGTAATATCAAATTACAAATGTAATAGTATATATATATATATATATATATATATATATCACATGAATATATGCACAATGAACATGCACTATGAATTATGCAACATATTACTGTGTAGTTATTTAAAATATGTTTTGTTATGATTTTACGTGACGTACCATTTCTGAGATGGTCCCCTGTTCTTGCAGCCCCTGACCCCTTCTGCACCATCAGCTGTGAGGGGGAGAAGGTGAAGACCCCCGTCTGCAAGGACACGCTGAACCCCGAGTGGAACACTGGCGCCATCTTTTATCGAGCGCAACCAACGACAAAACAGATCAAGATATCGGTGAGCAATTTAGCAAAATGTGCTGTGGGAATTAGTCATGTGTCTTGTATGCTCATGCGTGGCGTCCAGTCATGCACCACATGGAATCATGCGCCACATGGAATCATGCACCACATGGAATCATGCACCACATGGAATCATGCACCACATGGAATCATGCACCACATGAAATATCATGCACCACATGAAATCATGCACCATATGAAATATCATGCACCACATGGAATCATGCACCACATGAAATATCATGCACCACATGGAATCATGCACCACATGAAATATCATGCACCACATGAAATATCATGCACCACATGAAATATCATGCACCACGTGGAATCATGCACCATGTGAAATATCATGCACCACATGAAATATCATGCACCACATGAAATATCATGCACCACATGAAATATCATGCACCACATGAAATATCATGCACCACATGAAATATCATGCACCACATGAAATATCATGCACCACATGAAATATCATGCACCATATGAAATATCATGCACCACATGAAATATCATGCACCACATGAAATATCATGCACCACGTGGAATCATGCACCATGTGAAATATCATGCACCACATGAAATATCATTGTCTTCTTCTCTCTGTTTCTGTCTCGCTCTCTCACACCCATTTAAAAATATTTCTGTAGCAACTTCCATCTGTTAAAAAAACTTGCAAATCTTACCCACACATAATCCCATGGAGAAAAGTAAAAGAATGTGTTTACTACAGAGCTGTACTGGGATACTGGTGAATGAATATTTTTATTGACTTTTGAATCCAGTTTTCTTTCTATAAGTCGTCAAAACCTGTGTTCCATATGACACCTGACATCATCAGCTGCCTCACATTTTCCATATAACCAACTAAAATTCAAGAAAACAAGACATACTGCATTTGCCGCCTGTCCAATATACGCACAACCGAAAGAGCAGATGGTACGAGTTGGTCAATTGCATTGTCCCACCAAGCCACGGTGTGGCGCCACTGTTACACTATTGGTAAACATTTTGAATTTGAAATAATGTAGGCCAAGTAACTGGAGGATTACCAAAATCGTGTATACTATCTGTGCTACGTAAATTGCTATATGTCTATGACAGTGTAATAAACTTGATATTAAATGAGACAATTAGGATAAGAAACCTATAACACAAGATATTTATGACCTGAGTTTCCTAGTACCCCGTGGTATTCATAACTCAGAAACTACAGCTGTCATCCGTCATTAGGTTATCATTCTTGTGTCCTGTCCCCAGTTGGCCCCAGTCATGGGGAGTCTCGCTGTGTGTCATGTCTCACTTATAGGCCTTATTGCAATCTGTGAGCCGACAGTCACTGCTCGTCTGCAATCTTGCTTGTGAAAAAAGGCAGTTACACGCACTGGGATGTTTGAAAATTACATTACATTGTTTCAACGTAATATTAATGGAAGGATGACACTGACATACTCCATTTATCCTACAGCCTTTGCAGGTGTTGAGCCCCCCAAGTCATACATCGCCCAGGAGGAATTTTGTAAAAGTCTAAATCTATGAACCATCCTTGTGGGCCAAGATCACGCGCAGAATGTTAGCTCAATACATGCAAATTGATACATAGAAAACTGACAAACAAACAGAGAAATACTGTTTTACATTACAGATGTAACATATGACACAGCTGTAGCATTGAAGTTACATGTCACTATATGCAGTGTCGATGTTCCTTTGTGCAGGTGTTGATGTCACTTTATACACAAATGGATGTCACTTTGTGCAGGTGTTGATATCACTTTGTGCAAGTGTTTATGTCACTTTGTGCAGGATTCCGATGTAATTTTGTGCCGGTGTTGATGTTAATTTATGCAGGTATGTTATGCAGGTTTCAGTGTCACCTTGTGCAGGTGTCTATGTAATTTTGTGCTGGTGTCGATGTTAATTTATGCAGGGGTGGCTATCATGTTATGCAGATTCATTCTCACATTGTGCAGGTGTCGATGTCATTTTGTGCAGGTGTCAAAATCACCTTATGCATATGTCAATGTCGCTTTATGCAGGTGTCAATGTCACTTTGAGTAAGTGTTGATGACACTTTGGGTAGATAAGGATATCACTTTATGCAGGTGTCAATGTCACTTTATGCAGGTGCCAATTTCATTTTCTGCAGGTGTCAATGTCACCTTGTATAAGCACCAATTTCACTTTGTGTAGATAAGGATATCACTTTATGCAGGTGTCAATATCAATTCATGCAGGTGTCAATGTCACTTCATGCAGGTGTTAATGTCACTTTATGCAGGTATCTGTGTCACTTTATGCATGCGTCAGTGTCACTTCATACAGGTGTCAATGTCACTGTATGCAGGTGTCAATGTCACGTTATGCACGTGTCAATGTCACTTTATTCAGGTGTCAATGTCACTTCATGCCAGTGTCAATGTCACTTTATGCACATGTCAATGTCACTTTATGCACGTGTCAATGTCACTTTATGTAGGTGTCGATGTCATTCTGTGCAGGTGTGGAACAGCAACATGATGCGGGATGAACTGATGGGAGTTGTGCGCATCGACGCACGCACAGAGACCACCAACGAAATCCTCGAGCTAGGGTTGACGGAAAAGAACGATCCGGGCACAAAGCGACCTGGAACAGTCTTTGTGAGGTTACTCGTCTCATCCAACCTACAGGCGCTGTAGACATCCATCTGGGAGTGTGGACAAGGTGCCGGATATGGGTGTGGAATCCGGATGATAGATCTGGATGTTTAGTCCAGATGACAGATCCAGGTGTCAGATCCAGGTGTCGCATCCAGGTGTTAGATCCAGGTGTCGGATCCAGGTGTCGGATCCAGGTGTCGGATCCAGGTTTTCGATCCAAAAAGGATAAAGGTGTCGGGTTCAGATGTAACTTAGGGTACAGGTGTCAGTCTGATTACAAATTAATGTGTAGATATAAACATAAAATGGTACGGGAATCATTTCACTAAGATAAGGAGTTCTTAAGAAAATTTCATCTTTAAATAAAATCTGTTGTTAATTGAAATGATTTTTTTTCAAAAACGCAAATATCCATTGCCATATTACAGAGAACACTATTTCCATGACACACCAGTGACAATCTCCCGCAGGCACTTTATGTGATGATAGTTTTTGAATATTCAAGATCACTGTTAAGGATCAGAATTGATCTTACAGTGCAAAATCTGGTTGAAGAACTCATAAAACGTTAGTGAAACAGTCCCTTGGTGTCATAAAATTAATATGTAGATATGGAGATGAAATGTATAATGTTAAAGATAGTACACCAATCTATTGAGGAATGCACTTCATCCACGAAACCAGGTTTGTGTAATGTCCAAAAATGTCCCCATGTTGTTGGGTAAGATACAAGACACAGAACGTAAATTATATATTATTCTTCATGTTGTGGTAGAAAAAGCCTATATATACCAAAGTAACTGAGTTGCTTTAATTAGTTAAGATTTTGGCCCAGCTTTAGTTTTTGTTTTGTAATGGACGTAGACTTGTCCATTAGCGTACAATAAATACTTGTTGTCTTGTCAGTGTTAGCTGAGATATACTATATGAGTAAAAACAGCCATAGCTAAGCTTTTGTAGCACTGTAACTTTTCGATGTTAGAAGTTGTCCGTAAGATATACTGTAGAAAGAAGTCGCCCCAGACTCTGATATGAGGAGCATCTAAACACGATGTCATGTGACTTCACACTGTCCATATTTAATGAGTATAATATAGAAATAGGCTTTTAATAGTCGCGTCTTTGTCAACCAATTGTACTTATGGTAACAAATATTTTAGCAATATATTTAGCAATATGAATTGATGCCGTAATGTGTAAGCAAATGGTATATTTTCTTAAGGTTTTTGACTTTGTCATAACATTAATTCTGAGTTGTCAGATTCATCAATTATGTAATCTTCCCTCGACAGAAGTGTTCCGTCTTGAAACAGGACTTTATCTTACTACTGTGTTTGAACTTGAAATCTCAGCTATTTTAAGCATGGAATGTGCATATTTATGCTGTGGCACTTATTTTATATACGCAGGCTTATTTTACAAAGATAAATATATTTATTTGGCGCCTGGTTAACCGAAGAATATGTACCCATGCCATATGTGCATTTACATAAATTTTTACTTTGTATATAAGCAGAACAATGTGTTCTGTGTCTAATCGTAGTATATAAAAGGCACTTAAAGGTTAATTGGTATTATGTTCATATAACCATAACTATGGTTTTATATGAGTTCCCATCTACAGTATGATGTCATATATAATATACTAGGGTGAGAATGCATGTTGTGTAGTAACACACTTATTACTGGTATGTTAGTAGTTGACATCGATGACCTTTTATAGCCAATCAGAATGGTGCAATGTGTGTGTAACCTTTTATGTTCCCGTTTAGAGGTCATCTTGAAACATTGTCGATTTCGATAGCAGAATTCTGCTGAAACTGGGGCTCAAAACTTAGAATATGCAAATTTGGTTTGGCCCCCAGTGGACTTTGGGCAGCCTGAACAGATGCAGTCATCAGTTTTGGGTCCTTATGCCATCCTCTCTCATCACTGCTTATTGATGTCAATTAATTTTCAACAATTTACACCATCATCAGATAGTTTGTTGTATTTATTTTCCGGCCATACTGATAAAGAGTTAATTCTACTATCTGTTCTACATTTTCACCGTGATGCCTTATATGTTTCAGTGTGTCTGCCAGTATGAAAACAATCTACATTGTCAAATGTTATTTACCTTGTAACATTGTTATGTATTCTTCTCACAACTTGTTCCTTGTATGTGTTTTATTGCTATGTTAGAAGTGTTATGAGCGCATTTTACGTATCTCTATACCCACTATTTTCCTGTTCTAATTAAGTATAACATTTATGTATCGTATTTAGTAAGCGCCAAATAAATGCGTTTCATGTCTAACTGGGTACTAGGTATGTTAATTGTGAGTTTAGATTGCTCTTGGTTTTTTTTATACATTTATCATCCAGTTACAGTTGTGGTGAAGGTAGATTGATGTTCTAGTTTATAGTAATCTGAAGTGTTTTATTTTATCTGAATAAAAATAGAAATAATTTAATATTATCTTAAAAAAATTGAAAATATTTTATCATAAGAAAACGTGTTAATGGTGATCACTTTAAATATGACAACGTTTGTTATACCATAATTGTCCTAATTGTGTTTGTAGTTAAGGATGGTTAGATATTGTTCACGCTAAGTGGAGGTCTCCTTTCTAACATACATGGATCTCTGTGGTTTGACCTGTCTGTTGTGACCAACCCTGCTATAATGTCAACCTTGTCTATAGTCAGGTGGTCATAAGTAAGGGGTATAATACATATAAACTGACATGTGATCACAACGATTATATACAACTATAACATACATCCCAGTGACGTATGTATTTATCACAGTATGTTTAAATCAGCTACTCCAATCCATTGTCATTGAGATTTTGCCTGTATTCTTGTCATTTACTCAACTGGTGACGTAGACTGTTGCAAATTGGCAGACAAAAGGTCCATGCGTTTGTGTGTAAAGGCTATGCCTTGTTTGTCGTTAATTTTGCTAGGTTTATGAATGTTTTTATACACGCTGCTGTAGTGGACTATCTCCTAAGAGCTTGCTTCATGCTCTATGTCGTATGTGTCTAATGCAAATGTCATGGTTATTTTATTGTGCAATTAAACATTATTCTTATTGCTACATGTTGTATAATTTATATTAGGAGATCATCATTTTGTTCGTTTATTTTATCAGGTTTTATTTTAGCAACATAACTGCATTCTTTGGGTTGTGATATTGTCAGGTTATTCATGTATAATTACTTGTGTATATATATATATATATATATATATATATATATATATATATATATATATATATATAGTGTATATTATATACCTCAGTTATAGAAGTAATGTAAAAATAAATGTAAATAAAAATAATGTAAAAATAGTAACTTATATAACTCTTGTCGAGTCCTCGGGAATGCTCAAGCTCAAAGCACTTTACACTTCACTTCCCTGGCACACCTGTTAACATCTCTTTGGAACATCCAGATTTGTTCTTCGTCCGCAGAGCTTAAATGGAAATCTGTGCACCATGTTTGAATATCGTATGAGTAGGTGATGATTGTGACTGACAGCACGAGTTGATAGCTTTATTATGCATTTACATAATCCAGTGATCAAAGGTATGCAGTTAATGGTTCAGCTTTTAATAAGCAGGTTCACCAGTATCAGATTAAGTAGAGTTCTTAAATAGCAGCGTCCAATACTGTCCGTAAATCAGGACTGTTCAAAGTGCACTACATATTACTCCCTGGCAGACTTGTTCAGTCGAACATCATATTGACTCTGGGAAGTATTCAGCATGCTGCAATTAATTCACAAATACTTCATACACCAGTATCCAATACTGAATATAGCTAGATGCTTATACAACTGAATCACTCCATTACGATAAGGTAATATGTTCACTGATCAACTGTTCACGTGTTACGTATAATGATAGCAATTAAAAAAGGAAAACAGGTATATATATAAATATATATACTGTATATACATACATATGTATGTACACACAAACCAATGGTAAATACCACGTTACAACCAATTATGTACCCGTGTTAACGGTATATTAACATCTGAATTGTAGTATAACATGGCACGTACACATAACGATATGATACGTGTAGGTGTCAAACGTGTGCGTGTTCGTGAACGTGACAAGGAAATGGTACCCGTGGAAGCAGATCAACTGCTTATCAGATTTGGATATGGTTTTTTCTGAAACCAGTTTCACTACGAACCCGCTTTTTTATTTTACAAACATTGCAACTGAATCTGTACATAGGACCCAGCAGAATTGTAAACGCATTAATTGTTGTAATATACATTCTATGTAGGACTACATTAAAGTTAAACATTCTGAGTTGTATAATCTTT
>JAODUO010001115.1:97500-102500 GCA_025642075.2 Ridgeia piscesae | reverse complement strand
TATGGAAGCACTAGCTGTTTTCATAAATATTATGATCAGTATGTTTTTGATAATCACGATGACAAGGCGGGATCACACACTGTTCTAGTATAGGCCTATAGTCAGCAGACGCATAGACGAACTATTCCAAAGAGGAAGATGGAATTGAAAGCATTAGCGTCAATCAACACCTCAAGTAACAGTTTCAGAGGATGCCGACTTCGACTGCATGTGCATTTCACCAGTTAAATTGTAAGCTACGAAAAAGATTGCCTAGTGAGGGAGAATAATATGCCTGGATCCCGTTGAATACAAGCTTAAACTGTACAAAACAAGGTATGTTCGCATTCTTCCGAAGCTAGCCATCTGGTGTCTAACATGCAAGCGTTCATATTTGAAAAGTAACGCCTCTCAAACAGTCCAACGGTTTCAAGCTGTCCAGTGGTTATTTAGGGTTCGTATCTTACGTTAGACGACTTTATATCGATTTTTATGACAATACATTATTTATGACAATAAGCATATATGCTCTCTTACGTTACGATAGATCGGTGTGCACTAGTTAACGTTGTACACCGGTCTAGGGCGCGATCATGTGCGCTAACCAAACCGCGCATAAGATAATTTGCACTTACTTCAAGCTTGTGATGTTTGGTATGTTGCCGGAACTAAGCATATACTCAACGCAAGTTAAGTCTGCCACTCCGACCACGTCTTGTAGTTCCAATGTTTCTTTTGAAACAAGTGTGTTCGTCGGCTGACTCCACATGTCTGCCATTGCATGTCTCTCAAGCAGACACATTGCTTTCAAAGTACGACCTCTTTTCTCTTCGGCTGTTTCAATTTTATCTGTATAAATGTTACAGCAGATAACATGATGAGTAAATGTTATGTTCTTTCAATCTGTTTGGACATATACTGACCAGCTTTATCGATGCCAACTGATCGCCAAAGAAACACCATTAGCTGGATGTAGATTGTAACAAATGGCATGAAAACAGATCAGACTGGCGTGTTGTATGATTTAACTTACTTTGGAGCATAAGTGAGTTAAATCATACAATAAACCATTCGTGAAACCTTGAACAATATATTCAATATCAGACTGAGGTGGTTATGTTGCTCGACGAGACGATGATAATGCGATAAAGAAGACACAATGGTTACTATTCGAAATAATGCGCAGAAAGTACGAATGTGCAATGAGCTAATGAGAGACGTGGCAGAGGTTGCAAACTAGCACATAACTGGCTGGATTACACGGTGGTGGAGAACACAAGCAGTCACTCCTTACTAAATACTGGGTAGAAAGAAAATCGTATTAAATAAGTAAATAGGTTGGTGTACACCAGTAATACACTTACGATTTGCCCATTAAAACTTTCTTTTATTTTCTGTTATATGTCACAAAATATAATAAATAAATAAACATATATCGTATTAATGACCACGATTTTGTATATCCATGACAAGACGAAAATATTTTAGGAACTTGACATGTCAATAAAATTACGAATGACGTCAAGACTTGGATAAGCATAACGAAGGTTTTTGACAGTACAAAGTGGACGTGGATGAGTGGCTAAAGGGCCACTTGAAATCAAGAAACTTGGACAGATGTTTAGGTTTGCAGTAGACCTAACTATATTTGGCCTGTTACAAAACCATGTCACTGGTACATTGGTACAAAACAGTTTTTATAATCCCACAGTGAACGTAAATATGGATGTAGTACTACAATGTATAGACCTTTCCAATGTTTTGGGTGAGGGGTGGTCACTGTGAGAGGGCGATATCGAACCTGTCCATTTGAGTTTTATTATTGGACGTTTTATAATTACGTAACTCCTTAGTGTGCGCGGCAACGTTTTTATACTACATGTAGTTCAATCCGAGCAATTAAGAAACTGAGTTACCAGGTTTGGCCAAAATAGTCTTCAGATTCTTCAATACCGTTTTTCGCAGTTGAACTTCTGGAACAAGCAAGAACATCATGTTTCTACCTTTTTGTCACGGTGGTGTTTCCTTTTGTTCACCTCCCGTGATCTACGTATCTTATATTGATTATGTTTCTGTGTTTGTATTAACTCTCTTAGAAGGTTTGCAGCACGATTAAAATACACGTTATGTAGTTATATCATGGGAAGAAAATACAGTGCAGTCGTTCCTTACGCTTGTTATTTCATTGGATACAACCATCTATTCGGCAATTCGGCAGATAAACAATGTATACAAGCGCGCGCATACAAATACGCCCGCAAATACACACACACACTACGCACATAGGAACATATGCATATCCATGCACACACACACACACACACACACACACACACACACACACACACACACACACACACACACACACACACACACACACACACACACACACACACACACACACACACACACACACACACACACACACACACACACACACACACACACACACACACACACACACACACACACACACACACACACACACACACACACACACACACACACACACACACACACACACACACACACACACACACACACACACACACACACACACACACACTACACATCATATTTATATGTCCACCGTACCACATCAGACTAAAGTACTACGTATGCTCATTTCTAATTATATCATTATAATTACTCCAACGTATTCCGAACATTTATGCCATACCTTTGTCGTGTTGACTATCCGAAGGCCGATCCGAAGGCCGTCCTGAAACATTACAAATATAAATAACTAATTTATGTTTAAGATAGCAACAGCGTTCGACGTTACCAGTAATAAATGATGCACTTACTTAAATAATAGTGTGAGCATGCGGCTGAGAAGAGGAAGCGGCAAAAAAAACAAGTTGCAATACCAACCAGCGTCCTCTGGTCTGACTGCGACAGGAACTGTCGCTCTCTAACATACGTTATGGGTTTATACACATATAATATTATGAAAGGGAAACATCGCTACCGATTTGTATTACGAATTGGACAGTGGCATCGCTGTGCCGTTTAGATATAACGACCACAAACGATCACACTTTTTCTATCACGCCAAGCTTGTTACTGAACAGGAAAGGCGATTAAATATTGGCGCAATATGTCTTATTAGCGATTGTTTCATAAGAGAGAAACAACTAGAAACTACTACTGCATTGCTGCTAAATACAGTAGCACGTTACCAATCGGCATGGATTCGTTCTGACGTCTGCGTTTGGAGCGAAGTGTTGTTCTATCGCCTTCCGGTGAAGCAGCAATGCCCACAACTTCCACGAGGACAAAATAAAAAGCTTACCTCTGCCTTTTGGTCGGAGTGACCGCAGTTCATCTTTCAATCGTTTTATTTCGTCTTTCTGCTCTTGATTTTCCTTGGAAATACCTGCAGTAAACATGTCACAAAAATCATAGCGGTAACATGATATAATTGCTTTAAGGAAAACAATTGAACATGTGTTTCGTCACTGACATAAAACCAGTGGACTTAGGTAGTTGGATTACTGATTTACAATTAGAGATCATTAGCAATCTGGCCGCTGTTCTGTGTGTATCGTAATGTCCCAAAACAGGCTGATGCGTGACAAGACAAAGGAATGTCTGATGAGAATTAAATTACTTTTATCACATCCATCTAAACATTTATCTATGTTAATCGATAAGATTACTGCAAACAAATTTGTTGCACCCATGGGTGAACACAAGTTGTGTATATCATTGGTATCAGCATACCGACAACACAACTGACGTAAGACTACATTTGACTTTCATGGGTGGTCATTATAGCATTTCCTTCCGTTTAGTATTTTATTGTTCACTAGTGTATTCACATTTTCAGGCATTAATTAGCCATCATACAATTCACGCAAATCTAATACCTAATTTACCCCCAATGCAATCTCTAACCTGACACCCCCTCTTTTTTGCTAAAACCAGACACTGATTTACATCGATGACATCGCTAATCAAAATAGAGCCTGTAACTATATGCAGAACATACATACCTTCCTTGTGCCGAACACACTTTTCCCTGTCTTCTCTCAACTGTTTTATTTTCTCTTTCTGCTTACGAATTTCCTCTTGGTGATCTGCAATAAATATTTCCCCAGTGACGACAAATACCTACCTTCATTACGAAATGTTTAGAACAATTTTTTTCACATTTAATCTCGTAATATGTCACATTAGATGTTTTATTAAGAGAAAACCTAATCACCTAACCAGAATCATATGCGTATTTTAACAACTAAAGAGCAATTCATGAATAAATTCGACAACCGGCAACATTTCCATTTAAGATACATCAAACGTTTCAAGACCCACATTAAAACAGGGGATCTGGAAGTCAATCCTTTTTGTGTGTTGAATGTGGCGACCGTAGTGCCTCAAACAACATTTTCTGAGTCTCTGGCACAATGTTTAAGAAAATGACAAAACAATTCTGGAGCCATGGCTAATTGTTAAAATCAGTAGTGTAAACAGCTGACCGAAGATCTTTTAAGACATATGTTTTGTGTTATATCATCGCTATACCTCAAAGTCTGGTGAACATGTGAAGCAGATTACGCATGTGCCATTTATATAGTCGGACTGCATTTCACCAGCACTTGATGGTATTTTTGGTGTAATGTCTAAACAAGTCATAATTCACTGTGATAGTTCAAGGTTATCGTCTATATTAACAAAATGTGCAAGTCACATGGAGTAATATGTGCTGTCCCAAGACGGGTGGCTTGATTTTTATTGCATTATGTGTTCACTATTTGCATGATTTACAGATTAAAACAAACCTCTATTCAGTCAATACTGTTTATGTTTGGTTTTTATTGTCTGAAGACCCAACAATTGATTTTGTCCAACAAAAATATCCGTACTGTTATGTCAGAACTGTTACGGTGTTTATTTACGAAATTGCTTAGATTTATTTATCAGCGTAGGGCCTACACCAGATGGAAGCACCGATGAGATGGCGTGAACGAAAAACAGGTGAGAAACGCATGGCATTCGAATTATTAAATTTATGGCGC
>JAODUO010001115.1:87500-95000 GCA_025642075.2 Ridgeia piscesae | reverse complement strand
GGATTTCTCTTCCCTGCTTGCCCAGGAGTGTGATCAGTCTGTCTTGACTTAGCTTTTGCGTTCTTCGGACTTTCTTCAGGCTCTTTGATGCCATCTCTTATGATCTCTTGGTTCTATTTCCTGATGTCCTCTCTCGCTTTCGTTTTGATGGTCTTGCGTATTTCTGCGTACTCTGTTCGTTGTTTAGTGTCGCCGTTTCCCGCCATTTCTCGTCGTTTCGTTATCAGGGCTCGTGTTGGTGATGATATGCTCGATTTATGTGGCTTGTTAATTGCCTTAGCTACTCTTGATGTGCTTTAGTGGATCTTGTCTGTGATGGCCTCTCGATGGCCTCGCTCATGGTGTCGACGTCGTCTAGTTCTTGTAGTGTCTCGAATCGGTTTCTCAATTCGAGTTGGAATTCGGTCTTCTTTGGCATCTACTCTTTTTAGCATCTTGGTCATAATTTGTTCCTTTCTACCTCTAAGTCCAGTTTGACTTGCTCATAGCCAGTCTGTAGTCACTTCCAATGTTGACTTGGTTGAGTGATGACTGTTACTTCTGTCACGATGTCTGGCCTGTTTGTTAGGATGTAGCCAAATTCAGTCTTCGTTACACCGTTTGGGCTGTTCCACGTCCATCTCCTCCTTGTTTACTTCTAGAACATGGTATTCCTGACCTTTTACTTTCTTGATGTTGCCCATTCTACCAAGGCGTCGCCCCTTTCGTTTCTCATTTCGAGCCCAAATTTGCCCGTTGTCGTTTTCATAGGGTTTGTTCTTTTCCCTATTTGAGCATTGAAGTCTCCCATCACTATCGTGTAGTGGTTTGGTTTCCCTAAAGTCTCATCTACGTTGTTGTAGAAGCTAGTTATGTCTTCTTCTGAGTATGATGTTGTTGGTGCGTATATTTGCACTATCTTTAGTTTGTAGCGCTTTGTTAAGCACGAGACAAGTTCTGCTACTCTTGGGCTGAGGTTGTTTACCCTCACTATATGTTCTTTCCATTTCCTGTTAATGAGAAAGCCTACTCCTGATTGGCCGTTGATTGACTTATGCATAGTGGGTGGGCCGCTTTGTAAGGTAGTGAAACATTCCTCTGGTCTTCTCACTTCGGAGATCCCGATTACATCCCATACCAACCTGGTTTCTCTAAGTTCTTCCTCGAGTTCTTGTATGTGTTCATCTCGTAGTAGAGTTCTGACGTTGTATGTCGCAATCTTTAGTCTATTTACCCTGTTTCGGCGGTTCTTTTTGACCCAGAGATTCTTAGCACCCCCTACACGAAGTCCTAGTTGACCAGTGCCGCCTCCTTGGTCATGAACTCTTTCGGAGCCGCTGGGGACTGGGGGGCATGGCTTTGTAGTGCTTTGCATGCAGGTGTTGTTGGCCTACCCTTCCACGCTGGCCAGTGCGGGTTAGAAGAGACAGGCGATATAGGGTGAACGAAATTGCCCAAGTTTCGAAACAGGTGTGTGTTGTTTGTATGATGTGCACATGGTGTGTGTGTGTGTGTGTGTGTGTGTGTGTGTGTGTGTGTGTGTGTGTGTGTGTGTGTGTGTGTGTGTGTGTGTGTGTGTGTGTGTGTGTGTGTGTGTGTGTGTGTGTGTGTGTGTGTGTGTGTGTGTGTGTGTGTGTGTGTGTGTGTGTGTGTGTGTGTGTGTGTGTGTGTGTGTGTGTGTGTGTGTGTGTGTGTGTGTGTGTGTGTGTGTGTGTGTGTGTGTGTGTGTGTGTGTGTGTTCATGACAGTTCGGTAGTGCGGTAGTGAATAATTGCAAATGAAATAGATTCGAAAAAACGTTTATCTGGAAATATTGCTTAAGTTGGAGGTTAACCACAAAACTCTTTCATATGTGTTACTTTCGCGACGGTCTCGTATTAATGATAACGAATTAACTATATATCCTATCAATGTGTATTGTTTTAAAGTAATACAAATAGAACATGTCGCACGCACACGAGTAAACACATCTTGCTTTGTTGCTGTTCTATAACACAACAACTGGTTCAAAATGTCGAGTTATATATACAAATCAGTGATATGAATATAATACGATTACCTTCCTGGTTATGCGTTTGTTGCAGTTCATCCTGGCGAGTCATTCCGCAGCTTTGTTCTAAAACAGATGGCTGGCTGGCTGTCATGTTCTGTCTTTATTATTCTCACATCTCTTTGATTTTTTTCTGTATGTCTGTCCCTGAATACCCCCGTCTCTCTGAAAGTCTTATTGTGTATCTCTAGCAATCCGTCTGATAGTTTGACTAACTAATACCGACCGACCGACCGACCGACCGACCGACCGACCGACCGACCGACCGACCGACCGACCGACCGACCGACCGACCGACCGACCGACCGACCGACCGACCGACCGACCGACCGACCGAACCGACCGACCGACCGACCGACCGACCGACCGACCGACCGACCGACCGACCGACCGACCGACCGACCGACCGACCGACCGACCGACCGACCGACCGACCGACCGACCGACCGACCGACCGACCGACCGACCGACCGACCGACCGACCGACCGACCGACCGACCGACCGACCGACCGACCGACCGACCGACCGACCGACCGACCGACCGACCGACCGACCGACCGACCGACCGACCGACCGACCGACCGACCGACCGACCGACCGACCGACCGACCGACCGACCGACCGACCGACCGACCGACCCGACCGACCGACCGACCGACCGACCGACCGACCGACCGACCGACCGACCGACCGACCGACCGACCGACCGACCGACCGACCGACCGACCGACCGACCGACCGACCGACCGACCGACCGACCGACCGACCGACCGACCGACCGACCGACCGACCGACCGACCGACCGACCGACCGACCGATGTCCGAGCCATTCATAAATCATTTACATCAATCATACAAGCTGTGATGATATATGAACATATGGTATAAATTATAAACAGGATGACAATAGATAAATAAGTAGATAGATAAATAAATGCATACAATGCAAAAAAGTCAAATAAGTCAAACATAAAATTAAATAATTATAATATACATGAAACAGATACGAACAATGTGCATAATAAATTCACAAATGTGGAGCATCCTCTTGAGGAACATAATGGCTTTTTTGAATTTCAAATGGTAAGTTATTCCACAATCTCAAAACTGACACGTTGAAACTTCGTTGATAATAGGCAGTTTCGGTGTTGAGTAGAGATTTGACGATTCCTTTCGTGGTTGATATTTTAGGGATCATGATGCTAATTTCTTCGTCACATTTTAGGTTTGAGTCGATATACATGCCAATGTACTTGCTACGAATACATGTTTATGTGGTTCGTTGTTAATATGAATTATAATATCGGCCATCGTAGCAATTGAGCAATGAGTGCCAATTAATATAAATTGAAACTTTTCTACGATAAGACTAAGTTTGTTAATATCAAAATACTGCTACCATATCGATTATGGTATGCTGTTAATTACTTAACTATCGGCAACCTCCATATGGTGTTTATCGCTAAAAATCTCAGGATGAGATCATGCACTTACCTTCTCTGACGTAATCGACTAAATCGGTTAAGTCGAGGTCAGAAAGTGCAGAGCACAATTCGTCACACATTGCACTCGAATTGTGGCGGTTTTTGCTCGTCTTCCTCCAGAGTTTTAGTACTTCCAACGTTTGTGTAACTGGGTCATTGGGAACCGCCAATTTTATGTTCCTGGTTTTGGCGGTAGGAACTCGTAAAATCGTGCCCAGCTGTATCGGGTCATGACCAATCCTTCGGGCAAGATGGAGAAGAAACGGACCATCCAGTCGTCCTAGAGAGCGAAGAGGACCAGTGATATTTCAAATGCAGTTATCTACTAATCCCAATTGGATATTATTGTTATTGCAATTAAAGAATAGGGAGCTCTACGCCGTACATACATATATACTTGTGTCTTAATCGCTTATAATGCTAATATGAATATTATATAAGTTAGAAGACGTCGTCCTCATTTCAAGGGACCGCTGATGATGATTATATAAGAATCGTTTCTACAAATACAAAACATTATGATGGGGATGTTCTCGTACATCCTTATAAACATCAGCATAATATTACTTCAAAACAATTGTATTTGACACATTACGTAATAATGTGTAACGCATATGAAATAACACACATACCCGTATACACACAAATATACACATAACATGCTTCAAATGACTATTTTACCCTATAGCCATACATAAATAATTCATTCATGCAAGTGCCTTGTGTGTTATTTGTGTCGATCCAATGATCAAGAATATATATATATATATATATATATATATATATATATATATATATATATAATATTATGGCGTTCAAATGTACATATAATTGAACATTATTACCTGAGTTGTTATCAGCCGGGACTCCCTTTCCAGCCATGTCTTATCTGTGCACGATCATGAAACAAACATCATCGCCGAAAATAATATGGGTATAATATTTAAATATATGTTTTCAGCATGAGCAATAGAGCGTGAAATAGGTGTATTATTGACAACAGGTAAATTCCATAAATCGAGAACATTAAGGTGATTATCGAATTGCATCACAGAATTGTTTTGTCCAAACATGCCATATATTTAACTATTTTATACTGTTTCAACTGTGGGTATATATATATATATATATATATATATATATATATATATATATATATATATATATATATATGCACACTTATTTCTGATCTCATTAGCCGAATGTGATACGTCATTCAATATTAAATTATATGTTTGTTGTATGATGACGTGTATCTGGTTAGTCGTAATTGCAGTGACAATTGCAAAAATGTACCAGTTAATAATATAAGCAGCAGTGTAAATATGTTTAAAAATAAAGTAGACAGTTATATGGCGAGGGCGGGTTACACCTAGGTTAACAATTGTTATTTTTAGAAATTATTTTAATACCGAATCATAAATTAATGTATTGTTATAACGAAAACATTATTATTGTAGTTATACAGTTCATGACATTTTTGTTTTACTTATCTATTTTTAAAGACCTCATATTTTATTTAGCAACTTGGCGTTTTAAAATTTTTAAATAGTTATAATTTGATGTATGTCACTAATTGGTGTACAGTTTTATAAGAAATAAGGTTATTACGTTTAGTTGGGACTCCCGCTAAGCTAAAGGCTTCCTTCTGCACAGGCCGTTTGGAGCTTAGTTAGCTCTTGACGGCAATCTTGCTCAATATTGTCTTGTTAAAAGAGGAACAACACTAGAAGATATGAAAAATCTACCACATAATTAGACCACAGAATGAGCGGACATCTTGATTCCTGGCCAGTAGTAGCAGTCACAACAATGTAATCCAAGTAGTATATAGAAACACTCACTTCGTGCATTAACCGGTTTGTATGACTAAGCCGCAATTATGCCTTACAGAAGTACCGAGCCTAGTGTAGATTTAAATCACCTACACCACAATGACTGCGCAGAGAAATGTCTTTCATGCATATGGATCCACCGATGTCTATCGCCACGTATTGATATATATATATATATATATATATATATATATATATATATATATATATATATATATATATATACGCTGGCTTTTGGGTATTGCATTGGGATTAACGGCGTCAGTTCTACACCTTTTCCGTATTGATTAGGACACTTCCGGTATCCCTACATTTTTAACATATAGGTTGTTAAGTATGACTCCCGCCATTCTAGTCTCTTGTACCGCAGTCGTCACCGTAGATTGAATGCATTTCTGTTGTACACATAGATTTGGTATACTCATCTATTCCGCGCAAACATTATGTAGTCATTCGTGAAGAATGTTAGACAAGTTGGAAGTATATTATTCAAGCAGTATTTATACAGCTAGTTGTGTAATAATACATATTGCTTGAAAATTATATAGTCAGATTAGTAGGCCTACTTACGTACAAAAGCCAGGTATTTGCTATCCAGTATTCGACCAGTTGGTATGTACGTATCGTGACGAACAATTGTTTTGCCGTCTACGCTTTGCTTTGCATTCAAAGTGGCCAACAAACACAATGAATGTCATAGCCGGACAAGCGACTACTATTGCTAATCGTTGATTTCGTTGAATATGGTTGCTCAAAACCAGGCGTTAAGAACGTAGTGTTATGCGATATGTTATTATAATAAAAGAACAACTCTTACAAACCTTGGCAATAGTATATATAATGTGTCGCTTCTTGTCCTCAGAGCGTGCACCAACAGGTGCGTCAGGTCAGCTTATATCTCGTTCAATTGACTGTTTGGCGTGTGACTGCAACGCTGCGCGAACAATGACGTAAGCAACTATATCTACTACTTGCGGGGGTCGTATCAATGACTCTATAAACACTGAAGAAAAAATACATGATAAACAAATAATGGTATCAATTGTATTGCAAGTCGCCCCATTTCTTAGCGTATTATATTTTTTTCAAATAAAACACGGCATGTTAACAGTAAACTTGTAGCTAGAACGGTTTGTGTTATTTTATTTATTTGAGTATATCCCTATTCTTTACACAACAAGGGTCTATGACTGAGTGCAACGCAATAACCATAATTATAGGCCGTGTGGCTGTACTTGTAGCAATTCCTTTGTCTCCACAATCTAATCGTGTCTACCTTGAAACCGTTCGACCACCAGGTACTGCCCGTGTGAACTATACGACCTGTGCGTGTATAAAGAAATACACGACCTCCGGGTTGAATGCCAAAGAAGCGGTATTTTAATACACAAAGGAGAGCGGTTCATTCCGTGGTAGCCGTGAAGAATTAATGTAATCGGCCTGTAAGAGAATGTCATAAAATGGACGCATGCCATGAAAGCAAGGCGAAGAAATTCTCAATGTTAAATATATTTGGAATAATTCGTTTAAATCATTGAAATAAAATGGAGCCGCTTGCAGTTATATATCACATTGTATCAATTATGTTTGTGTAAAGTACTATGACATAATCATAGTTAGGTAAAAAAACTATATGAAATAAATATTCCAACAAATAATATATATATATATATATATATATATATATATATATATATATATATATATATATATATATATATATATATATATAATACACATGCATATATATATATATATATATATATATATATATATATATATATGCAGTATATAAATTGGCTACATTAAAAAAATGTTGCACGGAATTTTAAGCCATCGTGAAATAGTAACAGAGTACTATTTGTATATGTAGAACAGAATCATCGCAAACGAGGCGCCGCCATAGATATTGAATAGGCTAAACAGTTTGGGCAGCATGAAGAGTCTGATCGTATCTGCACTGAAAGAGTTCGACTACCAGGCAATTATCGTATGAACTTCAGAACCGTTGCATGTATACACACATACACAACGTTTTAATACATAAAAGGATAGCGAATGGTCGGCAGACACGACGAATGTTCACACGGCAGACACGACGAATGATCACACGGCAGACACGACGAATGATCATACGACAGACACGACGAA
>JAODUO010001115.1:42500-82500 GCA_025642075.2 Ridgeia piscesae | reverse complement strand
TTCTTTCGTCTGTCTGTCTGTCGTTCGTCTGTCGTCTGTCTGTCTGTCTGCCCTGTCTGTCGTCGTCTGTCTGTCTGTCTGTCTGTCTGTCTGTTGTCGTCTGTCTGTCTGTCTGTCTGTCTGTTCGTCTGTTGTCTGTCTGCCCGTCTGTCTGTCTGTCTGTCTGTCTGTCTGTCTGTCTGTTCGTCTGTCTGTCTGTCTGTCCGTCTTTCTGTCTGTCTGTCTGTCTGTCTGTCTGTCTGTCTGTCTGTCTGTCTGTCTGTCTGTCTGTCTGTCTGTCTGTCTGTCTGTCTGTCTGTCTGTCTGTTCTGTCTGTCTGTCTGTCTGTCTGTCTGTCCGTCTGTCTGTCTGTCTGTCTGTCTGTCTGTCTGTCTGTCTGTCTGTCTGTCTGTCTGTCTGTCTGTCTGTCTGTCTGTCTGTCTGTCTGTCGTCTGTCTGTCCTTTCCCGTCTTTTCCGTCTGTCTGTCTGTCTTTCCTTTCCGTCTGTCTGTCTGTCTGTTCGCCCCTGTCTGTCGTCTGTCTGTCTGTCTTTTCCGTCCGTCTGTCGCCCGTCTGTCTGTTCGTCTGTCTGTCTGTCTGTCGTCGTCTGTCTGTCTGTCTGTCTGTCTGTCTTTTCGTAGGTGTCTGTCTGTCTGTCTGTCTGTCTGTCTGTCTGTCTGTCGTCTGTTCGTCTCGTCTGCCCTTTTCCGTCTGTCTGTCTGTTGTCTGTCTGTCTGTCTGTCTGTTCGTCTGTCTCGTCTGTCTGGGTCTGTCGGGCCCCTGTTCCGCCCGTCGTCCGTCGTCGTCCGTCCGTCCGTCCGTCCGTCCGTCCGTCCGTCCGTCCGTCCGTCCGTCCGGCCGTCAGGCCGTCGGCCGTCCGTCCGTCCGTCAGGCCGTCAGGCCGTCCGTCCTCAGGCCGTCAGGCCGTCCGTCCGTCCGTCAGGCCGTCAGGCCGTCCGGCCGTCCGGCCGTCCGGCCGTCCGTCCGTCCGTCGGCCGTCCGGCCGTCCGGCCGTCCGTCGGCTGTCCGTTGCCCGCCCGCCCGCCCGTCCGTCCGTCCGTCCGTCCGCCCGCCCGTCCGTCCGCCCGTCCGTCCGTCCGTCCGTCCGTCCGTCCGTCCGTCCGTCCGTCCGTCCGTCCGTCCGTCCGTCCGTCCGTCCGTCCGTCCGTCCGTCCGTCCGTCCGTCCGTCCGTCCGTCCGTCCGTCCGTCCGTCCGTCCGCGTCCGGTCTTTGGGTCGCCGCCGCCGGCCGTCCGGCCGCCCGGACGCCCGTGGCCGTCCAGCCGTCCGGCTGGATCTGGGTAAATATGACGAGTCGCACGGTAGTCTTCATTGTGACGATTTGACTCATCACTACGTCTCTATGTCGCCTTCTCCTTCTCTGCCACTCTCTCTCTCTCTCTCTCTCTCTCTCTCTCTCTCTCTCTCTCTTTCTTATCTCTTTTTGTCTCTTTGTACCTATATTTTATTTTTTATCTCTGTTACCATCGCTTTGTAACTCTGTCACCCTGTCCCTGTATATCTTTTGAGACTTGCTGTGTGTCTCTCTCTCTCTCTCTCTCTCTCTCTCTCTCTCTCTCTCTCTCTCTCTCTCTCTCTCTCTCTCTCTCTCTCTCTCTCTCTCTCTCTCTCTCTCTCTCTCTCTCTCTCTCTCTCTCTCTCTCTCTCTCTCTCTCACACTTTCTCTCTGTATCTCTGTCACAGTCTCAATGTATCTTTGTCACTCTCTCCAGCTATATATGTTACTGTCCCTCTGCTTACCAGTCGCTTCCTCTATTTATCGTTTTTGTCTGTACAACTGTCACTCGGTATCTGTGTCACCGTCTCCTTGTATCTTTGGAACTATATCTGTATCTCTTCGCTGTCCTTATTTTCTGTCAAGTTCTGTCTTTATTATTCTCACATCTCTTTGATTTGTTTCTGTATTTCTGCCCCTGACTACTCCTGTCTCTCTGAATGTCTTTTTGTGTATTAGTGTAGAGTGGGATGTACTTGTCGTAGGAATCGGATGCCCAAAGTGAGATAGTGGTTGATTTGACTTTACTTGGATATGAACTAAACAAAAATCTTAGGTTACACATTTTTAGGCACCTGTAAGGCCCATAATCCAAGATGGCCGCCGTCACTCATGGAAAATACAAAAATGGCATATCTCTGGAACATTTTGACCAACATCAATGATGTTAGACTCTATTGTAGGGTTTTCAAACATGCCTGATAATCTGAAATATGTTTCAGGTCGATAGTAGGTCAGAGTCATGCAAGAAGGTCAGGGTAAACGTCATTTTTACTGGTTTCAGGTCGGAAATCATGCAGTACGGTCAAAACAAAGATCATCCATCCATTTTCCTCAAGGGGCAGTAGGCATGGGTGAGGTGTTATATAACTTTCGTCCCTCGTAGCCATAAAGTTGGTGCGTAAGATATGGGGCATCAGTGTTGCTCTGGTCGGAGAAAGCTTCTCGCCCTGCAGATTCCTGGACTTGAGCAGTTCCCAAAGCAAGGCTGGTATGGTAGTTGCACCCCCGGAGCTGTATACTGATCAAACACACTTCTTGGTGGGCCGCACTTCTTAGGGCAGCTCAGATGGATCACTCCTCATTCCAACAGACGAAACATCCACCATACATGTTGCTCAAGAGGCAAATCCATTTCGGACTGAGACACCAACCGATGCAATCATCCAGGCACCACGTAAACAAACACCAGTCCAGGCACCAGCACAGTATGATACACACGACGGCCTCCTCAACATTCTCAGTAATGGCTTAGTTCAACCTCATGACCATGTTATCATCATTGACAGTATGGCTGTAGTTCAATGTATGAAAAAGGTCCAGACATGAAGAAGATCACAAATTTCACAGATGCCTTTGTCAAGGATGGTGAAAGCGTACGATGAGGAGTGCATCATATTTGACTGCATGACATCGTTCAATCACTGAAACAGAAGACGAGGGCCAGGTGAGCACAGGGAAAGGAGACGGAGTTTTCGATCGATGACGAGATGGACATTGCTAATATCACCGTCAAATAGCTGCCCTCTCTCTCGAATGCAAAGGCGCTCCTCTCCAAAATATTCTTGGTAATGCCGTACTGGAGGAATACAAAGGATCGAATAAAAAGGTGGTGGTCGTGAAAGCTACCACATTCATATTAATCAACCCCACTCCATGGCTGAGTCGATGTCCACTCACAATCATGAGGAGCTAGACACCATGATTCCTTTGCATGTAATTGATGCCATCGGTGACTCCACTCTGAGAGACATGGATGTGTGGTCTGAGAGACATGGATGTGTGGTCTGAGAGACATGGATGTGTGGTCTGAGAGACATGGATGTGTGGTCTGAGAGACATGGATGTGTGGTCTGAGAGACATGGATGTGTGGTCTGACGTATTGATCCCGCTGATGGACCTTGTGGCTCATGGACGACTTGGTGCATTCACCAAGCTCAATTTCCTCACTAGAAAAGGCAACAAGTATCGATCGATCAACATTCGTGAGCGTGTGAGTGTCATTGGCCGAGAGAAGTGTCAAGGTCTGATTGGTTTCCATACGTTCACAGGTGCAGATTGGGGAGTGAAATGTGTTGGCATCTCAAAGAAGAGTTGGATCACTTCGTATACCTATCTTTGCCCAATGATGACCCTATCGTCTCTGCCTTCCAACTACTTGGCGAAGGGGTGCTCGTGGACGGTGGGCTGCCCGAAGAGGTGCGGCCCATCGAGAAGTTTGTTTGATCAGTATACATCTCAGCTTAGCGTTGGGAACTATTCAGGTCCAGGAATCTGGAGAGCGAGAAGCTTCCTCCCACCAGAGCAACACTGATGCCCCCTATCTTACGCACCAATATTGTGGCTATGAGGGACAAAAGCTATACAACACCTCAACCATGCCTACTGCCCCTAGAGGGAAATAGATGGATGCTTGCCGGGGAAGAGTATGTCCAAGTCAGGTGTCCCTACAAACCAGCACCAATTGCCGCTTTGGAACTGATAAAATGTGGTTGCAAGACATCTTGCAAGGGTCACTGCTCATGCAATAAGAACAACCTCCCCTGCACTGTTCTCTGCAAATGCCACAATTCTGATTGCAGCAACCTTCCTGACTGCATGATGATAGCAGATGTTTTAGCACTTTCAATGTTTGTGTAACGGGGTCCTTGGGAACCTCCGATTTGAAGATTTGTACTTTGGCGGAAGGAACTCGTAAAAACGTGCCCAGCTGTATTGGGTCAAGGCCAATCTTCCCGGCAAGTCGGAGAAGAAACGGTCTATCCAAACGTCCTAGAAATCGACAGGGACCAATGGGATGTCAACTGCAGTTATCTAGTATGTTTTCATTCATCCATATAAATATCAGTAAAATATCACATAAAATCAATTGTATTTTGATACATTATGTAATAATGTGTCAAATTACAATATGTCCTATAATATAAGAAGATACCCCTAAAAGTGAATTCAAAGGTATACGAGATCATTATCATTAAACCCTTCCTAACATATGGGAGTGAATGTTGGACAATGGAAACTAACAACAAGTGGAAAATTGCCACCACAGTGAGGAGAATGTTCAGTGGGATCCGTGGGGTATCGAGGCTGGAGCACATCGGGAATGAAGAATGGATGAGATCGTACATAGAGGACGCCTGCGATAGCTTGGGCATTTGCAAGGACGACATGAGAACAACGTCGCGTGCACAGTTATCAGCTTGATGCTACCCGGTGTCAGACGACGAGACGTCCAAGGAAGACGTAGACACAGCAACTCAGAGAGGACATGAGTGAGGTTACGGTTACGGTTACGGTTACGACCGACCGACCGACCGACCGACCGACCGACCGACCGACCGACCGACCGACCGACCGACCGACCGACCGACCGACCGACCGACCGACCGACCGACCGACCGACCGACACCGACCGACCGACCGACCGACCGACCGACCGACCGACCGACCGACCGCGACCGACCGACCGACCGACCGACCGACCGACCGACCGACCGACCGACCGACCGACCGACCGACCGACCGACCGACCGACCGACCGACCGACCGACCGACCGACCGACCGACCGACCGACCGCCGACCGCCGACCGACCGCCGCCGCCGCCGACCGACCGACCGACGACCGACGACCGACCGACCGACCGCCGACCGACCGACCGACCGACGACCGACCGACCGACCGACCGACCGACCGACCGACCGACCGACCGACCGACCGACCGACCGACCGACCGACCGACCGACCGACCGACCGACCGACCGACCGACCGACCGACCGACCGACCGACCGACCGACCGACCGACCGACCGACCGACCGACCGACCGACCGACCGAACAAACCGATTTTTACACCGCACATTACTAAGAAAATAGATTCATGGGGTACAAAAAGTAAGACCTTAAGGTAACCCTCATGCTGTTGGTTACTTGACGATGGTTCCGTCAGAGTAGTCAACAATATTTTACGCGTGGTTAATAATCGATTTTACCGGATGCCACAACAAAGAGGCACGTTGTGTCGCCCAACAAGCGGCATATACTCGATGGCAGTTTTCATTAATTATCCAATGCAGCATTCTGTCGGGAACTAGGCATATTTGACGGGTCGGTCGGTACTCTTCATTGTGACGATTTGACTGATGTATGTTTTACATTGTTGCCTTCTCCAGTCTCTGTCACTGTCTTCATGTGTCTCTGCCATTGTCTTTCTGTGTCTCTGTCATTGTCTTTCTGCATTTCTGTCATTGTCTCTGTGTGTCACTGTCTCTGTGTATCTCTGTTCCTGTCTCTCTGTATCTCTGTCACTGTCACTGTCTCTGTGTATCTCTGTCACTGTCTCTTTGTATCTCTGTCACTGCCTCTCTGCATCTCTGTCACTGTCTCTCTGTATCTATGTCACTGTCTCTCTGTATTTCTGTCACTGTCTCTCTGTATCTCTGTCACTGTCTCTGTGTATCAATGCCACTGTCTCTCTGTATCTCTGTCACTATCTCTCTGAATCTATATCACTGTCTCTCTGTATCTCTGTCACTGTCTCTGTGTATCAATGCCACTGTCTCTCTGTATCTCTGTCACTATCTCTCTGAATCTATGTCACTGTCTCTCTGTATCTATGTCACTGTCTCTCAGTATCTCTGCCACTGTCTCTCTGTATCTCTGTCACTGTCTCTCAGTATCTATGTCACTGTCTCTCTCTATCTTTGCCACTGTCTCTCTGTATCTTTACCCCTGTCTCTCTGTATCTCTGCCACTGTCTCTCTGTATCTCTGTTACTGTCTCTCTGTATCTATGTCACTGTCTCTCTGAATATATGTCAATGTCTCTGTATCTATGTCACTGTCTCTCTGTATCTCTGCCACTGTCTCTCTGTATCTCTGCCACTGTCTCTCTGTATCTCTGTTACTGTCTCTCTGTATCTATGTCACTGTCTCTCTGAATCTATGTCAATGTCTCTGTATCTATGTCACTGTCTCTCTGTATCTCTGCCACTGTCTCTCTGTATCTATGCACTGTCTCTCTGTATCTCTGTCACTGTATCTCTGTATCTCTGTCCCTGTTCTCTGTGTATCTCTGCCACTGTCTCTCTGTATCTTTACCCCTGTCTCTCTGTGTCTATGTAACTGTCTCTCTGTATCTATGCCACTGTCTCTCTGTATCTCTGTCACTGTCTCTCTGTATCTCTGTCACTGTATCTCTGTATATCTGTCCCTGTTCTCTGTGTATCTACGTCACTGTCTCTCTGTATCTATGTCACTGTCTCTCTTATCTATGTCACAGTCTCTCTGTATCTATGAGGCTGTATCTCTGTCACTGTCTCTCTGTATCTATGTCACAGTCTCTCTGTATCTATGTCACTGTCTCTCTGTATCTATGTCACTGTCTCTCTGTATCTATGTCACAGTCTCTCTGTATCTATGTCGCTGTATCTCTGTCACTGTCTCTCTGTATTTATGTCACTGTCTCTCTGTATCTATGTCACTGTCTCTCTGTATCTATGTCACTGTCTCTCTGTATCTATGTCACAGTCTCTCTGTATCTATGTCGCTGTATCTCTGTCACTGTCTCTCCGTATCTATGTCACTGTCTCTCTGTATCTATGTCACTGTCTCTCTGTATCGATGTCACAGTCTCTCTGTATCTATGTCGCTGTATCTCTGTCACTGTCTCTCTGTATCTATGTCACTGTCTCTCTGTATCTATGTCACTGTCTCTCTGTATCTATGTCGCTGTATCTCTGCCACTGTCTCTCTGTATCTCTGTCACAGTCTCTCTGTATCTATGTCGCTGTATCTCTGTCACTGTCTCTCTGTATCTCTGTCACAGTCTCTCTGTATCTATGTCGCTGTATCTCTGCCACTGTCTCTCTGTATCGATGTCACAGTCTCTCTGTATCTATGTCGCTGTATCTATGTCACTGTCTCTCTGTATCGATGCCACAGTCTCTCTGTATCTATGTCGCTGTATCTCTGTCACTGTCTCTCTGTATCTATGTCACTGTCTCTCTGTATCTATGTCACTGTCTCTCTGTATCTATGTCGCTGTATCTCTGCCACTGTCTCTCTGTATCTATGTCACAGTCTCTCTGTATCTATGTCGCTGTATCTCTGTCACTGTCTCTCTGTATCTCTGTCACAGTCTCTCTGTATCTATGTCGCTGTATCTCTGCCACTGTCTCTCTGTATCTATGCCACTGTCTCTCTGTATCTATGTCGCTGTATCTCTGTCACTGTATCTCTGTCACTGTCTCTCTGTATCTATGTCACTGTTTTTCTGTATCTATGTAACTGTCTCTCAGTATCTATGTCGCTGTATCTCTGTCACTGTCTCTCTGTATCTATGTCACTGTCTCTCTGTATCTATGTCGCTGTATCTCTGTCACTGTCTCTCTGTATCTATGTCACTGTCTCTCTGTATCTATGACACTGCTATAATCGACCGAGTAGTGGGTTACGTGACGATGGTCCCTTCAGCGTTGTCAGCGCGTAGTTAATAATCGATTTTTACCGGATGCCACAACAAAGAGGAACGTTGTGTCGCCCAACAAGCGGCACATACTCGATGACAGTTTTCATTAATTATCCAATGCAGCATTCTCTCGGGATCTAGGCATATTTGCCGGGTCGGTCGGTACTCTTCATTGTGACGATTTGACTGATGTATGTTTTACATTGTTGCCTTCTCCAGTCTCTGTCACTGTCTTCATGTGTCTCTGTCATTGTCTTTCTGTGTCTCTGTCATTGTCTTTCTGCATCTCTGTCATTGTCTTTCTGAGTCTCTGTCATTGTCTTTCTGCATCTCTGTCATTGTCATTCTGTGTCTCTGTCTTTGTCTTTCTGTCTCTCTGTCATTGTCTTTCTGCATCTCTGTCATTGTCTTTCTGCATCTCTGTCATTGTCTTTCTGCGTTTCTGTTATTGCTTTTCTGTATCTCTGTCATTGTCTTTCTGCATCTCTGTCATTGTCTTTCTGTGTTTCTGTCATTGTCTTTCTGTGTCTCTGTCATTGTCTTTCTGTCTCTCTGTCATTGTCTTTCTGCATCTCTGTCATTGTCTTTCTGTGTCTCTGCCATTGTCTTTCTGTGTCGCTGTCATTGTCTTTCTGTATCTCTGTCACTGTCTTTTCATATCTCTGTCACTGTCTTATGTGTCTGTCTGTCACTGGCTTCTGTATATGTTATCACAGCCAGTATCTCACAGTATTTACGCCTGGTTAATGATCCATGTTTACCCAGATCGCACAACAAAGAGGTACATTGTGTAGCCCACCAACGGGATAAACTCTCTCTCTCTCATTGTCTCTCTGAATCCCTGCCACAATGCCTTTGTATATCGGTCACTGTCTCTTTGTATCTCTGTCACTGTCTCTGTGTATCTCTGTCATTGTCTCTCTGTATATCTGCCACTGTCTCTGTGTATCTCTGTTACTGTCTCTGGGTATCTCTGTCACTGTATCTCTGCCACAGTGTCTTTGTATCTACATACTGTCTCTTTATCTCTGTCACTGTCTCTTTGTATCTCTGTCATTGTCTCTATGTGTTTATGTCAGTGTCTCTTGGTACCTCTTTCAATGGCTCGCTCTATCATTGTCAAAGTTTCCAGCTATGTAGTTTAATGTCCTTCTGTATATCAGTGTCACTGTTTGTCGTTCATTGTTTCCCCCGCAGAGATTTGCTGAAATGAAGACGAATCTAATAGCTACTGCATGAATACAAAATGTTTCCTTTTTCCCACGGGAGAATCACTCAGTCGTCTAGATAACGTATCATCCGTAGCTCATGTTTTCCGTTGTCGGGTGTAACAAGCGCACAACAAGAAACGTATCGAATGGCGCCACCCATCGTCGCTAGGGACACAGCCAATCACAGAGTGCCAGTCATGGTCACTATGAACCAACAGCCAATCGCAGCGTGCCACATGTGTTGATCGATCTCCTTCGACCGCGTTGCTATATTGTACCTTATCATCCACGACACACAACTTCAGTCGATCGACAGAGACCTTCGGCTGCATCGGGAATTGGCCTCAGATAGATAGATAGATAGATAGAGAGAGAGAGAGAGAGAGAGAGAGAGAGAGAGAGAGAGAGAGAGAGAGAGAGAGAGAGAGAGAGAGAGAGAGAGAGAGAGAGAGAGAGAGAGAGAGAGAAAAGAGAAGAAAAGAGAGAGAGAGAGAGAGAGAGAGAGAGAGAGAGAAGAGAGAGAGAGAAGAGAGAGAGAGAGAGAGAGAGAGAGAGAGAGAGAGAGAGAGAGAGAGAGAGAGAGAGAGAGAGAGAGAGAGAGAGAGAGAGAGAGAGAGAGAGAGAGAGAGAGAGACTCAGCGACAATGGGACCTCTCCGTCAGAAGCCACGGACTCGTCCGCCTCCCCTGCCACCTCCCTGGTTGTTAGGGCTTCTGCTCGCGATACTGGTGTGTTGCTTGGAAACCAACCTCGCAGGTAAGACATGTACAGGTCTGTTAAAAAATATTGTGCATGCAGATACTAACTGAATCTTTACCTACTTCTGTGCAAGAGAAACCAATTGAATCTTTACCTGTTTCTGTGCAAGTAGATATATAACAAATCGTTACCTGTTGCTGCGCAAGCAGATACAAAATGAATGTTTTACCTGTTTCTGTGCAAGCGGATACAGAATTAATAGTTACCTGTTTCTTTGCGAGCAGATACAAAATGAACCTTTACCTACCTCTGCGCAGGCAGATACAACATTAATACTTACCTGTTGTTGTGCGAGCATAAACAAATTAACTTTGTACTTGTGTTTGTGCATGTAGATACAAAATACATTTTACCTGTTTTTGTGCGAGCATAAACAAATGAATCTTTATATGTTTCTGTGGGAGCAGATACAAAATAAGTCTTTATCTGTTTCTATACAAACAGAAGCAAAATGAATCTATACTTGTTTCTGCGCAAGCAGATATAAAATGAAACACATTTACTAAGTGAACTTTGAATGTAACTGTCGTTAGAACTATTAGCATGTAAGGTAGTCATTTGTTGGGTAAATCTTGTTCATCCTGTAATTCTTGATTTATTGTTTGAAAGAAGTGGATCCTCGGTATTAAGGCAACGCACTGGACTTGTCCAAATTGATCCTAATCACGAGGTGAACTTAAGTTCACAGTGTGCGTTTGCATTACATTAGACGTTAAGTAGATTGTATATGCTTTGAGCTAATATTAGAAAAAAGGAGTTTGCTGAACAGAACAACAGAACTTGTCTCTCCTGGATGGAATGAAACAGGAACGAGCTGCTGCCCGGCGTAGTCTTGATAGTACTTCATGTTGATAATGTTTGTTGTGTAACTACTGGAAAGAAGGGAATACTTTCAATCACAAATTTACCCAAATCAGGGCAGCATGGTTGACTATATCTAGTCTCCTAGTAGTCCTGTAGAAACAGGGACAAATGTGACCAAAACCGGATATTTTAGTTAAAAGAATTAACAAGATGCCCGATACGGTATTCTGGACAGACTGGTAGAAACAACTAAACTAATCATGGGGAACCTCGATTTTATCCAAGAAACAATACGTACCCTAATATTGGCTGTCCATACATAGATGCCAATTTGTTGAATATATTGAATATAATGTGTCATGGAAAGCCAAACACAACCTTTGTTTACGATGGTCATATTGGCATCGGAATGGAGGAAGCGCATCAACAATTCTTGATCGGAATAGCTCCAATATTTAAGGAACACGTTAGAGAGATGAAGATGGGGTGTTTGGTGATTTCCCAGGCAGGGTGTAAACAAAATCTTCCATTGGAGAGTTATGTTTTTTGCCGAGGGGATGCAAATTGAGGGTTTCAAATGATCCTCTGACCAAACAGAGAAATTAGTTACATAAACTGAGCTGTATTGATCAAACAACATGCATAGATAGACGGTTCTCAAATTTGGTCGCGACAGAAACTGTTCGATAATGAATGAGGGCATTGTTTGAAATTGAATGAAAATTGCACTGTCACAGCTAAGGCCATATGCCAACACTGGCCATTTGGGTGCGACAACAATGCGACAGGTGGCATTGTCTACGTCACGCTGAGGTGAATCGTTAAACGGCTGACTGGTTGTTCTGCATGAAAAGACCAGCACTGTAAAATAGCTATGCATAATTTACAGGTTTGACGAGAAATACGTAACTAGACTAAGCTCTTGCACTGGCCAGGTGATAATTCATGAGAACATTGTATGGAAATGAATGAAAACTGCACCGTCATGTTGTACGTTGTGGTTAGGACAGTAGTGTTGTACGTTGTGGATAGGACAGTGTTGTTGTACGTTGTGGGCAGGACCGTCATGTTGTACGTTGTGGTTAGGACAGTAGTCTTGTACGTTGTGGACCGGACCGTCAAGTTGTACGTTGTAAATACGACAGTCTTGTTGTACGTTGTGGTTAGGACCGTCATGTTATACGTTATGGATAGGACAGTCTTGTTATACGTTGTGGACAGGACCGTCATGTTGTACGTTGTGGAGAGGACAGTCTTGTTGTACGTTGTGGATGGGACCGTCATGTTATACGTTGTGGATAGGACAGTCTTGTTGTACGTTGTGGACAGGACCGTCATGTTGTACGTTGTGGAGAGGACAGTCTTGTTGTACGTTGTGGATAGGACCGTCTTGTTGTACGTTGTGGATAGGACCGTCTTGTTGTACGTTGTGGATAGGACCGTCATGTTGTACGCTGTGGATAGGACCGTCATGTTGTACGTTGTGGATAGGACCGTCTTGTTGTACGTTGTGGATAGGACCGTCTTGTTGTACGTTGTGGATAGGACCGTCATGTTGTACGTTGTGGATACGACAGTCTTGTTGTACGCTGTGGATAGGACCGTCATGTTGTACGTTGTGGATAGGACAGTCTTGTTGTACGCTGTGGATAGGACAGTCTTGTTGTACGCTGTGGATAGGACAGTCTTGTTGTACGTTGTGGATAGGACAGTCTTGTTGTACGTTGTGGATACGACAGTCTTGTTGTACGCTGTGGATAGGACCGTCATGTTGTACGTTGTGGATAGGACCGTCTTGTTGTACGTTGTGGATAGGACCGTCTTGTTGTACGTTGTGGATAGGACCGTCATGTTGTACGTTGTGGATACGACAGTCTTGTTGTACGCTGTGGATAGGACCGTCATGTTGTACGTTGTGGATAGGACCGTCTTGTTGTACGTTGTGGATAGGACCGTCTTGTTGTACGTTGTGGATAGGACCGTCATGTTGTACGTTGTGGATAGGACCGTCTTGTTGTACGTTGTGGACAGGACCGTCTTGTTGTACGTTGTGGATAGGACCCTCTTGGTGTACGTTGTGGACAGGCCCATGAGCAGAAACAGGGAAAGAGATGGGAGCAAAGGAGAGAGAGGGGAGGGAGGGAGATAGGGGGAAGGAGAGCGATGGAGGGACGGAGTGAGAGGGGGTTAAGCACGTAGACTCTGGCTCTCAGCTCCTAACAAGAACCAAACGTCACTATGCAGTATTAAAACAGGGGGAAAACGCACTCCAGTCCATCACCTCTAGATGTTTTCAGCAAACTTGATACAGACTTACAGTAAACAGTTTACTGTAAGTCTGTATCAAGTAAGTAAGTAAGTGAGCAGGGCCCCGTACCAGCCCGTACGGGTACCACTGCGGGGTTAACAACCATTGTCCCTACGGGGCGGCATTCCGCCGTTAGCTCCACCACAACTTCATAGTGTATACTTGTAGGGTATGTTTTAACTTTTATGTTTTCTATGACAAAACATGGTATTTATAAATACCTTTATTTGACAAAACAGATCACGAACAAAGACTATTGCACATGTACAATATGTTGTAATGGGTCACCGATTTAGGTCATTGCGCGTGCGCAATATCTTCCGACAACATAAAATTGTAGGTCACGATCGCCACCATGTTCAGCATGTAGGTCACTTAAGTCACGTTCCCCGCGTATGGAACTTACATGTGTCGTTGTGCAATCCATACAGACAATGGTCCGTGTATAAACCGACAAACAAACGAATTCCTTTTTTGTTTTTCGTTTTGAAATTTGCGAACGAAAAACGAATTCCTTTTTTGTTTTTCGTTTTGAAATATGCGAACGAAAAACAAAAATCGGTTCGTTTTTCGTTTTCAAAAGTGAAGTAAGAAAAACGAATTCGTTTTTCGTTTTTGCATTTAGGATGCTTCGGCCACAGTGCCACTTCGGGTGAGCGGTAAAAAATTGTAGTTTCGGCGCGATACTTCGGTCGCACTGGCAGCATTTTGAAAATAAGGAAATGGGTGTACTTAGTTCAAGTATCCTCTATTTAGGATTTTTGGAACATGAACAATGACCCTAATGCACTGGCAACGGAGTATAGGTGGCGGATGTGAACTCTAATCTCATGATGACTGATCAGTCAGTGTAATCCTTTCCGATATAGGGTATACCTGTAAAAAAGATGGGGTTTGTATGAGTTGCCTAAAAGTGAATAAAATATATATTGAACAAGAATACGCGTATATACCGGAAGCCCAGGAGTGCATGCAGCCGTTACACTCCCATGTCAATTTACATTAAACAAATATCATTTATGCAAGATCGACTATAGAAGTTGATGTTCTCCATTCTGTTCTGTTCTGTTAAAAAAAAAAAATTATTAAAACAATTTGGTTTGTTTATTTTTCCTTTTTATATATTTTTTGTAGATGGTGTACATTTAAATGCGAGAGGGACCCTGTTGTAGTGGAAAAACTTGAGATATGCAGTGAGAAAATATGGTTTGAAATGAAAATAAATTAAGCAGGGCTTTGCGAAACTGTGGTGTCCGCAGTGCCGCTACTGCTGGCCACCTCACACCTCCACAATCCTCGTGACGTTGTTTATTAATAATTAATACATAGAACTATCCCCTGGTTGGTAAACATGTAGAATAACAATAATAGGTCATTACTGTATGCCTAAACTTATGTCATAGCACCGTAGCACAAGGGACAGACACCTACGAAACCGTCCGGACCAGCACCGACGAACCCCACACGTAATCGAAACTCCATAACAACTAAACAATTGTACACCTGCAAAGAATCAGAACACATTAAATAATGTCTAGAATAATAACTATCATAATGCAGTTGTACAAGGGACAGACACGCGCGAAGCCGCACGGACCAGCGCTGCTGCAGCCCGACGAACCACGCACGCAATCCAATCCCCATAACAACTACGTCACTATGCCTCGGCCAGGAACCGCCACAAGACGCCGCCAACCACGCCCACCCCCCACCCAGGACCACGCAGTGTCTCAGTCACACCCTACATTGTGCCGTAGAAGTCCATTGTTCATTGTAATTTGGTGGACACCAGCATATCTTTAAGGTTCTTATTCTTGGAAAAGGCGGATTGAAGCAGTTTATAGGTAGCTTTAGCCAGTTTAGCAATTATCTTTCCTTGGTGGGAGAAACGAATCACAAAAGATATAATATCAAAAGAGTCCTCTCTAATATTTAAACCTCCTGGCTGCCTAGTTTTAAGTCTTGTAATCCATTTGGATTCACAGTTCCGTTGGTAGATGGTTTCCAATGAGGTGTCGTCAGAAAATGGCCCTGATTCCAAGATTGTGATTCGCAAATCGGCATATGAGTGTCCGGCTCCGTTAAAATGTCTGGCCACTTGTGTGTCGTTGTAATGTCTTATGTCCGACCTATGGTTATTCAGGCGTGTCCTGAGTTGATTGCCCGTCTCACCCATGTAACTATCTGAACAAGCGTTGCATGTAATTAGGTACATCACATTGGATGTACCGCAATTGTTGATTTTGTCCCGTTGTGTCACCTTTGTGTTATTAATAGGAGTGACATCTACAAATACCGTACAGGCTTGACATCTTTTAACCTGGCATTTCGCGGATTGTTCTTTCCTACTCATATTTTTAATGTCCGCTAGGGTTGTGTTTTTAATGTGCCTTAAAAACGTGGTGTGTAATTCCTTTGCCTCAGACTATGGAAAAGTATTTGAACGGCTTCCTCAAAGTCTGATTTATTGTTGCATATCCTGTGAAATCGTAGTAGTTGCGACTTGAGTATACCAGAGAATGTATGTTTGGGATGGAACGAGTCTTTGTATAGTAGTTGATGTGTATATGTTGGTTTAAAGTAAACCTTGCTGTCAAGGAGTCCATTAGAAATAAAGCGTTCCCCTTTAAAGATCGTAGTGTCCAGGAAATCAATGGATTGTTTACTCGTTACCGACGTTAGTTTAACACAATTTTGATGGCTGTTTAGAATGTCCAGGAAGACTCGATATTTATCATAATCGTGGGTCCAGATACCAAAAATATCGTTCAAATATCGTAGATAAATCAAAGGTAATTTATTGCATTTCCTTAGTGCTAGTTTTTCACATTCGGCCATGAAAAGGTTGGCATAGTTGGGGGCAAATCGATTTCCCATTGCAGTGCCAAAGATTTGAAGGTACCAGTTGGACGTGTTCCAATGAGATTTTAAGTAGTTCTAAAATGTCTACTTCTGGGCGGTCAAAGTCCGGGTTCCGTAGAAAAGCTTGTTTTACTGCTTCAATCCCCGAATTATTGTCAATATTGGTATAGAGGTTTTCTTCATCCATGGAGAACAGTAGGGCATCCTTAGGGATTTCGATTCCAGTCACTTTTTCAATGAAGTCTGTAGTGTTTTTAACATAAGAATCATGTGTGACTGCCAATGGGGCTAAAAAATGGTCGATGTACTCGGCTATTTTATATGATTCACTGCTACAAACGGGTATGATCGGTCGTCCTGGAGGCATTTGAGGTTGAGGCCACTTGTCGTTAGCTTGGGTAATAGGTAAAGTAAACGTGGTCGAGGAGTGTCAGGTGGTTCTAAGTATTCGCATTGCTTCTTGGATATATATCCTGTTCGTCGTAGTTTATCTAGTGTTGCCGAAATGCGGACCGCAGCTTGTGGGTAGACTGGTGTGTCTAATTAGAGTAATGTTTTTGGTTAGAGAGTTGTCGTTCCGCTTCTGCTATATAGTTCTTTTTGGACATGATCACTGTCGCCGAACCTTTATCAGCAGGTTTAATAAAGATAGACGGGTTTCTCTTGAGCGTCGAAATCGCCACCAATTGCGCTTCCGACAAATTACCCATACTGCCCCGGTGCTTATTAGTTATCGAGCTAAAGTCTTCCAATTGTTCCAATATTTTATTTATATCCTCATTTTGGCACGGTGGATTCCAGGTAGATTTGGCCGTAAAGTTTTCTTTGGGTTTGGTTGATCTTTGGTTTTTGGTTTGTGGTGTTGGTATAAATTGTAGTCGAAAATCCAAGATTTCCGCTTGGGTTTCAGATAATACTAGATGACTTAAGTTAACAATCGTAGGCTTGCGAAGCCCATTCGACTCGTTTTGTGGGGTATCATTGCCCTCTATGTCATTTAGGTTAAATGGTCTAGCCAATGTGTTAGCATTTTATTTGCCGTTTCCGGCGTCCAATGGATATTGTCCGATACATTTGTCTCGAAAGACGACTCCTCTAATTTAGGTATTACCACAATGCCCCTGATGTCTAGTAGGTTTTTCGATGTACTCATAATGTGATCTTGTTCTATCATAGGTAATCTATCCGAACAGTTTATTTCTGGTATGGCGATAACGGAGTGAGGAAAGCACTTGCCTGCTCGTACCGCCATCCTTCGCAAATTAGGGATGGTCTTCACACCTGGCTTGTTCGCTCTGTCGTTGATTCCCACCGATAAAATCACGATTTCAGGATGCGTGCTGTCGGTCTCTGCGGGGTGTATCACCATCTGTTCGAGGTTCCTTATCTTAGCTCCGGGGTAGCTCTCCAATTGGATGTCTCGTTCCGTCGATTCTGTAATCTTGGAAACATTTGATTCACCCAGAATGACCACACGTTAGAGATTTTTGGTAATCTCCAGCCGGATTTCTTGCAATTTGTGCTTTTATGCACGGAGGGTACAGTGGAGAAACGAAGTGCTGTATTAGGCGTAGGCGTTAGTCTGTGAATTATGGTGCGGTCCAACCGTGGTCTGTGGAGACAGGTTGGGAAGAACGAGATTGGGATAGAAATGTGATCTCCGGGGAACACAACTGTCCCCTTTATCATAATTTGGGGGGCCGCCCGATGTTTCTGAAACATCACTTTAGATGGTCCTGCCTTGGTTGTGCCAACCCTAGTGGTTGGGTTGTTTTGTTCAAACGCGGCGACCCTACCCGAATTTGGAGGCCGTGACCTAAGTGGGGGTGCTGGCGGGATACCAACCCCTCTGACATTTTGTGACCGAACATTCCTACCATTTGAGTTTGTGAAAACAAGGGGTTTACCACTGAACTTTGCCCCATTGCCAGAGTGGCTATTTGTACCGTGTGCCGAATGTTGTCTAAACTGGGCGTCAGTTTTCGATTGGGTCTGGGTGTGACCCTCGAATGTCCGCTGGACCGGGACGGCTGACGTGGTATGGACCGGCTGGTGTCTATGCAACGGAGCGGCCGACGTCACAGAGAAAGGCCGTGTCGGTTCCCTCCCCCTCCTGCCTAGCAATAAATTCCTCAAAACGTTCCGAATTCCGAAACGGTATAATTTTGCAATTTCCGACCAAAATTGTCTCGAGCCCAATTGAGCGCCGTATAACGGGCCCTGAACATCTCGTCCTTGGAAGCCCGAGTAGTTTTTAATGTCGAAATAATGGAATTTAGATTGATTAGGTAGTGATTGTGGACAATCACTCCTACCTGTTTAGCCCAAGATCCATTTAGGGTTTGAATACGTTTGATAACATCCGAATTCGGTCTAGCTGGCCTGGTGAAACGGTCTAACTCAGCTATTTTATGCAGGAAGGCATTTACAGGAGATCCTTCTGCTTGTGTTCTCGTGATTGAAATATGATGGATCATTTGGAGCAACTGGAATAATAGTTTATTCAAATTGGCATTAATACCAATCTGGCCGTCTATCATTTTCCTAGTGCCATTATATTGGCGATTGGGCGCCATGCTAACAATATTTATTTCTCTCTCAAATTTACCGACCGGTTTCGACTGAATAGTCTAGGTAGGTAGGTAGTTAGGTAGGCAGGCAGGCAGGCAGGCAGGCAGGCAGGCAGGCAGGCAGGCAGGCAGGCAGGCAGGCAGGCAGGCAGGCAGGCAAAGGCAGGCAGGCAGGCAGGCAGGCAGGCAGGCAGGCAGGCAGGCAGGCAGGCAGGCAGGCAGGCAGGCAGGCAGGCAGGCAGGCAGGCAGGCAGGCAGGCAGGCAGGCAGGCAGGCAGGCAGGCAGGCAGGCAGACATGACAGACAGACAGACAGACAGACAGACAGACAGACAGACAGACAGACAGACAGACAGACAGACAGACAGACAGACAGACAGACAGACAGACAGACAGACAGACAGACAGACAGACAGACAGACAGACAGACAGACAGACAGGACAGACAGACAGACAGACAGACAGACAGACAGACAGACAGACAGACAGACAGACAGACAGACAGACAGACAGACAGACAGACAGACAGACAGACAGACAGACAGACAGACAGACAGACAGACAGACAGACAGACAGACAGACAGACAGACAGACAGACAGACAGACAGATATATAGATAGATAGGTAGATAAATAAATCGAGAGTAGCTATATTTATCTTGTAACTGCAACTACGTGATGCAATAGTTATTTAAATTTAGTTTGTAAACTATTTGACTTAGGAGGCATATTACGACTAATAAATAATCGCTATCAGAGGGGCCACTTTGGATTTTTAAATTAGCTATTTTTTTATATAATTATTGAATTCCATTGACCGACCATTACGGATAGCCCAATTGTATTTAGGAGTATTTTTTATTAACATTTGTTAATTTACGCGTATTGTAATTAGACGATGTGTGGTAAAAATAGAATATGTTTATGGCTGAATGTGTTGCTAGAGTTAGTGTTAATTCATTATTATTTTGCATATGTATTAAGTTACAACTGTAGAAGTATGTTTGTATCCGTGGGTAATATGCTGTTTTACATAATGTATCAGTTTTTTAAAACTGTGAGTGGTTATGTTTTGATTAAAAAATATAGGTATTGTTTATTGTGTGTGGCCAACTATATTTATTTAATACTCTTTTTTGGAAATTTATATTATGTCCTGAATGTATGTATTTTGCTGTGTGAAATGATTGTGTATATTTCTGGTTTGTGTTATATGCCAATTTTGAAAATATGCGGGTACTGTTTATGTTTATATTTATAATAAAATTATAATATCATTACACTAAGTAGGTATTCAACGTTTGGTTAAATATTAGTTCCATGTGGGAGTTATATTTATTTGAAGATATTATTTTTTTTGGAATTTGTTTATTCAATTATATTTGTGTCCCTAGAGCAGTATATAGTAATTAGTGTGAGGCAATATTATAGAGTTCAATTTTTATTTTAGTTTGAATAATATGCTCCAATTTAGTTATAAGCCCAATTGTTCGAGAACATCTGTTTGCTATTTTATCAATATATTTACTCCAGTTTAAATGTGATATTAATATAAAGCCCAGAATGTTAAACTGGTTAACTCTCTCAATATCTACACCATCAATTGTTAATGTTAGTTCATCAACCTATTTATTAGGCATTTGAAAAATATTGTTTTATTAATGTTTTAATGATAATGTGTAATAATAACACGTGTTTATTATATATAGTTCTTTATTAATCAAATATTCAACATTCACTGTGTTTGTATCATTTGTGAAAGCTTTAATTGTACTTGTATCATCAAGATTCGGAAAATCATTGATATAATTATAGTAAATAACAGAGTCAGTGGCACTAAAATTGATCCTTGCGGGACGCCTCTTTTTAATAGGTAAAGTATATCATTGGACCTCTTCTAATCTTACAGACTGCTTACAGTTAGTTGAATATTATTGCTGTGAGCTCCATTCCAATGGCTCCTGGCTATCTCACTGATTGGTTTGCTTTAAATAATAGAGTACATGTTTGTCACACTTGCAACTGCACAAATATCCCATTTCAGTTGTTAATAAGTGTGGCACTGTTTCATATTCTATTGGAAACACGAATAACAAAGATTATAAATAATTACTGTAGTAAATCATTAGGCTTACAGTTAAATCTTTAATTAAAATGACATAAGATTATGTGCACTTCATAGACATCCCAAAACGCATGACTAAACGACAGTCCACATTCGACTGGTACACTGCTCAAATTCATCCACGTCTACATAACAATAATAGTAATACCAAGAATAAAAATATGATTGTCAGAGATAAAGTATGACTACCACTACTACTACCACACAAATAGTTATTAACCTAAACAATCTACCAGCAAACAATCACTCAGGCATATCTATCATGAAATGCTTGCATGTGTATACATCTTTCATAAGAAACTGTTAAAATGTGTGTTTTAAAGATTTCTTCACTGCTTGCATTTCTACACCGCATGGTTTGCAAACCTGTCAGCAAATTTACACTGGCCTGGAGACAAGTTGTACTTCTTGAGAGGAATATTTGTGCAGTTACAAATGTGACAGTCATGCACACTATGGTTTAACGTGAACGGATCAGTGAGGTAGCCAGGAGCTATTGGAATGGAGCTCACAGCAATACATCTAACACAATAATATTAAACTAACCATAAGCAGTCTGTAAGACTAGAAGAGGTGAAATATTAGATACTTTACCTATAAAAACAGGCGTCTCCCAAGAATAAATTTGAGGGCCATTAACATTGCTATTTACTATAATTATATCAATGATTTTCCGAAATCCAGCATACATTATGCTGATGATAGTTGATGATATAAGTTCAATAAAAGCATTCACAGATGACAAAAACAAAGTGAATGTTGAATAATTGATTAATAAAGAACTACATATAATAAACATATGGTTAAAACTACATACATTACCATTAACATTATTAATAAAGCAAAACGTTTTGTTTCAAATGCCTAATAAACATATTGATGAACTAACATTAACAACTTATGGTGTAGATATCGAGAGAGTTAACCAGTTTAACATTCTGGGCTTTACATTAATCTCACATTTAAACTAAAGTAAACATATTGATAAAATAGATGTTCTCGAACAATTCGAATTATAATTAAATTGGAGCATATTATTCAAAATTGTATAAAAATTACACTTTATAATCCAATAATATTGCCTCACGCTAATCACCATCTACTAATCTACACACATGTAATTGAATAAACAAATTGCAAAAGAAACTTGTAAGAATAATATCTTCAAATAAACAGAGCTCCCACATGGAACAAATATTTAAGGAAATGTTGATAACCTGCTTAGTGTAATGATATTATAATTTTATTATAAATATAAACATAAAATACAACCACTCACAGTTTTAAAAGATTGAGAGATAACATATACCAGAAATATAATTAATCATTTCACACCAGCACACAGCAGAATACATACATTCAGGACATAATACAAATTTCCAAAAAAAGTATTAAATATAGTCCGTCACACACAATAAATAATAACTACCTACATTTTTTAGATCAAAACATAACCACTCACAGTTTAAAAAAATATTGATAGATTATGTAAAGCAGCATATTACAGTCATAACATAACTTTCGTCAACATAGCGACTCCTGCCACGGTCATAACATAGCTTTCGTCAACATAGCGACTCCTGCCACAGTCATAACATAACTTTCGTCAACATGGCTACTCCTGACACAGTCATAACATAACTTTCGTCAACATGGCGACTCCTGCCACGGTCATAACATAACTTTCGTCAACATGGCGACTCCTGCCACGGTCATAACATAATTTTCGTCAACATGGCGACTCCATCCACAGTCATAACTTAACTTTCGTCAACATGGCGACTCCTGCCACGGTCATAACATAACTTTCGTCAACATGGCGACTCCTGCCACGGTGATATTATAACTATCGTCAACATGGCGACTCCTGCCACGGTCATAACATAACTTTCGTCAACATGGCGACTCCTGCCACGGTGATATTATAACTATCGTCAACATGGCGACTCCTGCCACGGTCATAACATAACTTTCGTCAACATGGCGACTCCTGCCACGGTCATAACATAACTTTCGTCAACATGGCGACTTCTGCCACGGTCATAACATAACTTTCGTCAACATGGCGACTCCTGCCACGGTCATAACATAACTTTCGTCAACATGGCGACTTCTGCCACAGTCATAACATAACTTTCGTCAACATAGCGACTCCTGCCACAGTCATAACATAACTTTCGTCAACATGGCTACTCCTGACACAGTCATAACATAACTTTCGTCAACATGGCGACTCCTGCCACGGTCATAACATAACTTTCGTCAACATGGCGACTCCTGCCACGGTCATAACATAATTTTCGTCAACATGGCGACTCCATCCACAGTCATAACTTAACTTTCGTCAACATGGCGACTCCTGCCACGGTCATAACATAACTTTCGTCAACATGGCGACTCCTGCCACGGTGATATTATAACTATCGTCAACATGGCGACTCCTGCCACGGTCATAACATAACTTTCGTCAACATGGCGACTCCTGCCACGGTGATATTATAACTATCGTCAACATGGCGACTCCTGCCACGGTCATAACATAACTTTCGTCAACATGGCGACTCCTGCCACGGTCATAACATAACTTTCGTCAACATGGCGACTTCTGCCACGGTCATAACATAAGTTTCGTCAACATGGCGACTCCTGCCACGGTCATAACATAACTTTCGTCAACATGGCGACTTCTGCCACAGTCATAACATAACTTTCGTCAACATGGCGACTCCTGCCACGGTCATAACATAACTTTCGTCAACATGGCGACTCCTGCCACGGTCATAACATAACTGTCGTCAACATGGCGGCTGACACCACCACATCATTATCATAACTTCCGTTAAAGTTACGTTTTCCGTCACGTACACAATATAAGTTCCGTAAAATGGCGGGTCTACATTGGTCATAACATAATTTCCGGCAAACTGGCGGCTTCACAATAAAAAATTGAGTTTCTAGGCGATACATTTGTCTAGTAGTATTTTACTAATTCAGTATGGTAACTTCGCTGCATCTCATAACTTTTCACTGTTTCATCGCGTTAGACAGGTGGTATTTACATATATTTAATTAAGTCAGTGTTGTAATTTGTTATAAAATCAGAATATATTAATGTTTCCACGCGATAGCCTTGGCAGATATTCGTATTTTACTAAGTCAGTATGGTACTTTCCAAACATTTAACGACTCAAGGCGATAGAAAAGGGGACCTTTCATATCATGACTTCTGCCAAAATGGTGACTCTTATCACGTGCAAAGCATAACTGCCGTAACAATGGAGCCTCCTACAACGGTCTTAGTATGAATTTCTTCAAAATGGCGGTTCGTACCACCACATGCATATCACAACTTCCGGTCACGTAAAAACATAAGTTCAGTAAAAGAACGATTTCGGTAAAGTGCTAACATGACTTCCTTCAAAATGGCGGCTATTACCACCACTTCCGTATCATAACGTCTGCCAAAATAGCGGCTAGTACCATCACTTCCATATCATAACGTCTGCCAAAATGGCGGCTCCTACCACTTACATAACGTGATTTCCGGCAAAATAACAGCTTTGACCATAGTCATAACATACCTTTTAGCGTATCGACGCGATAATGTTGTCAAGTCTTCGTATTTTACTCAGTCAGTGTGATAACTTCGTAACATTTCATAACGTTTCAACGTTTCGTCGCGTTAGACGGGCGGTGTTTTATATATTTTAGCTTTGTAACTTGTAATAAAATCTCAATATTCTATCGTTTCCACGCGTAACCTTGTTATGTAATACAGAAATAGAATAAATGACTGTGAACTATTACACTATATACGCCTCTATCGAAAAGGTATATCTATGAGAATATTGACTGTAACAGCAGATATCTTTCAGCTGCTGTTGACTACGGATCCGGCACCATGTTTCTTGCATACTCTGACGAAGTATGGGTGATTCAACTGAACCATCTGTCAACGCCTCCGAGATATGGCGACCCAACCGTTTTTGCAAAATCGACTAATGGAAGTACGTAACTACCTACAGTTGTATAGATTGATTAACAGTGATTGTATACAAACTAATATTAGATGATCTGTTTTGTAGTTGTGCTTTTTGTAATTGTGAGGCTGTAATGTTGAAGTTCGTAAATAATGCCGGTTGGCGTTTAGTAGAACTATACCATCGGTGATCTTTACTAGAACTATAGTACCGGTTTTACCTTTAATTGATTCGATATGTTTGCTAATTCTTTGTTTATAGTTAGCCTGAGATGAATTCAACGTAACGTGTTTACACTTGATAAAAATAATTTTTTTTTATAGTAGCTTTGTAACTTGTATTTTTGACATACTACGATTTCCAGAGGATTGTTTTACTACAAAAACAACTGATTTGTGAACAGGTCTTGTCTTCTCCCCCCTCGCCACTTGCTCTCATTCGTTCTTCAATTGTGTATGCAAAACGTACAATTCTGGTGCAATTGTTACTAACTACACACATACACAGACAGTATTATAATTGCAGACAGGTCGTCCAGTTATATAAACTGCGTGATTCTTTTGCATTTTCTCCGCTGAATTGTTTGTGTCTCAGAGATAGCAATAAAGTACTGTTAATAACATAAATCGCGACATCGCATAATTTATTAACGGTGGGGTGTTTTCTTTGAGAATTGCACATACAACATAGTTGAATGTTTAAAGTGCAGTTGGCTTCTATGACATAATAATGATATTTCGTTGTTGTAGAAATCGTTAATGCTGTCGAGGTAGACGAAATTAACGGTTTTGTATTCTGGAGTGAAGATAAACTAGTAAAGCGGTCGACATTCGATGGTCTCAACACCACGATCGTATACGACACCAGTAAGTCTTCTTGCAAAATCTATTTGCAACTGCGCTATTCACTAAAAGATTAGACTATTGCAATTTGCTTTTTCATAATATTGTCGTTAAGGATATCAAAAAACTTCAACATGTTCAGAATTGCCTAGCAATGGTTGTGACTAGCTATCGACGTTTTACTCATTCCGCTTCTGCATTGGCCAATATTGTATCATCTTTAAGATCTGTATCTTTACTTACCAGTCACTTTCCTGTAACCAGCCATCGTGTTTATATGCCTTGTTTACTCCTGTAGGAAAACCTATTCAACTTTGACCGTCTAGGTCTTATTTACTTGTTGTACTTAAAGTAAATACTAGCCTTGTTTTGGTGAGGGTGCACCTACTTCTTATTTGGAATATGCTTCATTCTAGTGTTAAATCAGTTGAAAATATTGCTAAATTGCGCCATCATTTAAAGACATGCCTGTACAACTGGATATGTGGCGGGTGGTCAGGCCGGCAGCTTTGCACAGCGTAAAAGAGATGTCCATATTCCTGTACGCCTGTGAGTCATGGACACTAACAGCAGACACAGAGAGAAGGATACAGGCCATGGAGATGAGATGCCTCAGAAAGCTCTTCGGCATCACCTACAGAGACCACATCTCAAACGAAGAGGTGCGAAACAGAACTCGGCAAGCCATTGGGCCCCACGAAGACCTCTTGACCACAGTAAAAAGACGCAAACTGAAATGGTACGGGCACATAACAAGAAAAGGCAGGCAGAAAAAGAGATGGGAGGACAACATCCCGGAATGGACGGGCATGACACTGGGCGCCGCCATGAGGAAGATTGAGAGGCGAGAGGAATGGAGGGAACTGGTTGCCAGGTCATCTGTGGCGCCCCAACGGTCCACTAAGACTACGGGATAGGCAAGGCAAGGCAAGGCAAGGCAAGGCAAGGCAAGGCAAGGCAAGGCAAGGCAAGGCAAGGCAAGGCAAGGCAAGGCAAGGCAAGGCAAGGCAAGGCAAGGCAAGGCAAGGCAAGGCAAGGCAAGGCAAGGCAAGGCAAGGCAAGGCAAGGCAAGGCAAGGCAAGGCAAGGCAAGGCAAGGCAAGGCAAGGCAAGGCAAGGCAAGGCAAGGCAAAAGAGATGATGAACCTGTATGCAGAAGTGCTACGCTACAAGGCAGATCATAGAAAAGGAGGCTATTGCAAAATGTGGAAAGCAGTTAATTATACACAAACAGAAAGCACAAATATAATTATTGGTGGCTGTTATTTTACCAAACTCTTGTTGATATCTCATTCAATGATTGCTACACAACAAACTAATTTGATTAACCTAAAAACAAAGAAGGAATACGTAATTCGTGAGAGGTATAGTCAACGAGTAAAAAGAATGACGGGTGCGGAAAAGGACATTAGTAAATGGCTTGCATTAAAAGATGTGATGTACTATTTATGGTATGTTTCATTTTGTATTATGTTTCAGCACCGCAACTCATCAAGCTGATTGGTCTGGCTGTTGACCCACATGAAAAGAAACTGTACGTTGCAGACAGCGAACAAGAGACAATTACAGTGACAGGGTTTAACGGCGGTGTTTTCGCACGATTCCAATGCACTGGCGTTCTAAGATTGACTATTGACCTGAACAAGAGGTAACATATATCCAACAAACATACCTATAAGTGGGCATATCAATAATTCTAATTTATTTCAAGAGATTGCAATTACTTAATTGTCAACAATTATCGATGTGTTATCATGTGTATTTGTTGTATCGCTGAATAACAGCCAATGATAACCAACACTGAAACATTCTGTAATATATGCCATATTCCACATTCTAAGCAAACAATTCTTAGGTGTATACAAAGACAAAGATTTCTTCAGAATATACCTTTTTTCTTAAATAATAATATTATACAAATATAAAGAGTTTCTTCAGTATAGCTTTTTTTGACATACTAATACTGATGTATATCATAAACACTCAATGATGGCAAAATATCAATATTTATTTATGTAATTATGTGTTTTCACAGAGAAGTTGAGATGGTGTCTGATTGAACAGGTCTGTCAGGGAAGTAAACTGTAAAGCGCTTTGAGCAATCCTGATGATTTGATATTGCGTTATATAACAATTTACTTTTTATTTACCTTTTATCCACACCCACACCCACACCCACACCCACACCCACACCCACACCCACACCCACCCACACCCACACCCCCCCACACCCACACCCACACCCACACCCACACCCCCACACCCACACCCACACCCACACCCACACCCACACCCACACCCACACCCACACCCACACCCACACCCACACCCACACCCACACCCACACCCACACCCAACTATATATATATATATATATATATATATATATATATATATATATATATATATATATATATATATAGTGTGTAAGTAACTTATTAGGTTACATTGAAAGTATTGTGTGTATATCTCTATAACTCTATCTTAGGTTGCTGTTTTATACATCCGATGAGTCGATATACAAGATAAATATGGATGGAACTGGAAACACAAGGATCGTGTCTTCTGAGATGAATTATGCTGGTATAGAAGTCGACTACGATAGAAACAGGATATGTTGCGTCAACCAAGGTAAGATATTTTCAATTGCCCTGATAAAACCTTATTACGGAAACGGGATCTGTTGTGCCAACACTGGTTAGATATTTTCGAAGTTACTGTTCAAGGCAGCTTACATGTACATGCATTACATATAAATTAAAATAATTACTTAAATACAGGTATTGTGTTGGCAACAGTTGCGAATTAATCACGCTGGGTCCTTGCTGATCACTTCTTGGTTTTGTTTTGTGTTTCAGGACAAAACACAATAGAGTGCTTCGACGACACAGGCAATAACAAACAATCCTACGCCACAAAAGATTATGGAAAGCCAATAGCGATAGTTGTGTCAAGCGGTGCTATCATCTACACGCAAGTCCATGCTAGTGATAAGTAATGCACTTAATTTGTAAACTATCTTTGTCTCGACTGATGGTTTAGGTAAAAAGAGTTACGCGTGTGGAGTGTGGATGTACCTGTTTTTAAATAGCGGAGCGATAGTGCTGAACACGAAATTTTCTTTTATTGTAAAATAATCACTTTGAGTATAATCGTTATCATTTTATATAACATTTAGACATATTATAACTTTTATTATTTCATGTGATTAACTTAGTAATGTTTAAATAGATAATTTTAAAGGACATTATATATATATATATATATATATATATATATATATATATATATATATATATATATAATATGTGTGTGTGTGTGTGTGTGTGTGTGTGTGTTTATTGATTTGTTTAACATAATATTTTTTAAAATAAATAATTTATCATTTTAAAGGACATCTTAGTTATATTCTTTATTTATTAGAGCCAAATAATCATTTTTAATTTATCGTTTTAAAGATGTACACATTACTATTTGACATGACATGCATTTGCATGTTGAAAATGGCGCATATAACTTTATTATTAAAGTTGTTCAAGACGTTAGCGTCACAAAACCGTTCAAACGAATGTTGTTTTAGCAAAGCTAAAGAATAAACAACATGGATTTATAAGTAGATAAGATACCAAAGTTGTACACATTTATATTGAAACCTATTAATGCAAAGCTAATTTCACTAAAAGAATGTGTAGATTACGTAAAATAAAACACTGTAAGACAACGCGCCACCACGCGGAAGCGAAGGGAAACGATCTAGAAGAAGACGGTGAGACGCTGGAGAGACGAAGTCGACGAGATAGGCAGATGTAGAAAAAGTATACTGAGGCATTTGTCCAAGGACACTACGACGGAACAACGCTGATGATGATTAGTATGATGATGATATAGGATCACAACCTGGGTCGACAACCCAATAAAAAAGCTACTGGAAATTTGTCAAAATAACTGCCATTGTAACACATTCGAACGAGATATTTTGCCATTTTGTGAAAACTAGCACCGGCTTGTCGTAGCTTGTTTACGAGGCGATCACACTGGCCCGAATGAGCTTCCGTTTGTTTTCCTGTATACGAAAGTCCCTCCTAATGTGTTTTCCCCAATGTATCACCGAATGCTTTCCGTTTGTTTTCCGAATGTTTCCAGTATGGTTTCAGAATGCTTTCCGGATAGACCGAATACTTCCCGCATTTTGACTTCGAAAGGTTTCCTTTCCGAAGGCTTTCCATGTGCTTTCCGAATGCTTTCAGAACACGGCGACTCGACCTAGAATAGATCGAACTCTTTCCGCACGCTTTCCGAACGTTTTCGGAAAGCATTCGTCATGTTCTAGGTCCATTCAGGGTGTTCGGAAAGCACACGGAACCCAGCACCTACACATTTTCATTCCGAATGCACCAAGAGCTAGACGCATGCTTCCTGGACGTTTTCCTTACATGCTGTATGCTCCTAGAATGCTTCCCGAATACACATGGACGCCACATTCGGATGGCCGATGAAAATTATTTTCAACATGCACAACAAATTGTTCGAGCTACCGAATGCCGTTCCGTATGCATCCGTACGGAGCCGAACAACCAGTATGCTACCAGAACACACCGAATACTTCAAGAATATGATCCGTTCGCTTCCAGAACACCCAAATTCCTATTCGGAAAACAATTCGGGCCAGTGTGATCGGGCCATTACGCAAGAAAATTTACAGGTTCTAATGATAATATATATATATATATATATATATATATATATATATATATATATATATATATATATATATATATTATATATATATATTATGATATATATATATTATATATATATATATATATATATATATATATATATATATATATATATTATCATTAGGCTCCGCCATTGTGTCGGGTTAGAGTAAATGTTTTGACAAAGGACCAATTCAATTAGACCTCGTAAGATCACAATATATATTGTGATCTTACGAGGTCTAATTGAATTGGTCCTTTGTCAAAACATTTACTCTAACCCGACGGTTCTACGGTGCACTGAGGGTGGTCACTGTCAGGGTGCTAGTCATCCTCAGTGTTTTGTTTCAGTGGTTTCCTCCAATCCACATGTGATCCACAGTCCCCAAAGTTGCTGTCTAGTTTGTAACACTAAATATGCCGTGCCAATTATATTGGTTCAGTGATTATGGTCACTTTGCAAAAACCAATATAACCAAATAAAATGTTACGCATACTGACAGGAACGTTTCCTGACGATGCAGACATTCAACAATAAATAGCAACTACGCCATCATTTAAGCATATTGGAAACGTATTAAATCTCGAAACGACAACAGCGGTCTAATATTTACAAAGGGAGAACGACCCAAAACACAAAATGGTTAGTGATCCTTTTTAAATATTGTTTTATTTCGGTTAACGTCTAAGTATAAAGTTCCTGATGCGAACATAATTAGTTAGCTAGCATGTGTTTGCAGGAAAGAAAGGCTGATGCCAACTTATTAGCCTGTATTATTATTTTCAGTATTATTTCGATGCCGCTCAACGGTGACCAGTCCACCGGGGTACAATTGGCGCTGGACGACACGGAGAAGTCGAATTATTTTGAAGACATCGCAATGATATTCAGCAAAGGTAAGTTAAAGTGTACAGACTATGTACCATGTAGAACAGTCCAGGTTTCAATCTCATTGCGTTCGGTTCTTCGATTTCCCTACCATTAGAAAAATCATGTACATGTTCGTGGTTCAAGTGAATCATAAACATATACAAATATTCAGTGTGTGTGTCAGTGTTCAGTGTGCACTGTGAAAATTTGCTCAATGCAATTATACTGTATATAACATTTCGATGGCTTTATGTTGACATATTTTCAATGAACTCTTTAAAATGAATATAGGTGCTCGTATTTTTTACTAAGCCTTTGACGTTTTACTTGTCCATTATTGCACTTATTATACTTTGTATAAACACATCAATGTCTTCAGTAGAACATACATGTTGAGAGTCACTTTACCTTCGTGTACTTTATATAAACACATCAATGTGTTCCGTAGCTCATACATGTTGAGTGTCACTTTACCTCCGTGTACTTTGTACAAACACAGCAATGTCTTCAGTAGCTCATACATTTTCAGTGTCAATTTACCTCCGTGTACTTTGTACAAACACAGCAATGTCTTCAGTAGCTCATACATTTTCAGTGTCAATTTACCTCCGTGTACTTTGTACAAACACATCAATGTCTTCAGTAGCTCGTACATGTTGAGTGTCACTTTACCTCCGTGTACTTTGTATAAACACATCAATGTCTTCAGTAGCTCGTATATGTTGAGTGTCACTTTACCTCCGTGTACTTTGTATCAATACATCAATGTCTCCAGTAGCTCGTATATGTTGAGTGTCACTTTACCGCCGTGTACATTGTATAAACACATCACTGTCTTCAGTAGCTCGTATATGTTGAGTGTCACTTTACCTCCGTGTACATTGTATAAACACATCAATATCTTCCGTAGCTCGTATATGTTGAGTGTCACTTTACCTCCGTGTACTTTGTATAAACACATCAATGTCTTCTGTAGCTCATATATGTTGAGTGTCACTTTACCTCCGTGTACATTGTATAAACACATCAATGTCTTCTGTAGCTCGTATATGTTGAGTGTCACTTTACCTCCGTGTACATTGTACAAACACATCAATGTCTCTCAGTAGCTCGTATATGTTGAGTGTCACTTTATCACCGTGTACTTTGTACAAACACATCAATGTCTTCAGTAGCTCGTATATGTTGAGTGTCACTTTACCTCCGTGTACATTGTATAACACATCAATGTCTTCTGTAGCTCGTATATGTTGAGTGTCACTTTATCACCGTGTACTTTGTATAAACACATCAATGTCTTCAGTAGCTCGTATATGTTGAGTGTCACTTTACCACCGTGTACTTTGTATAAACACATCAATGTCTTCTGTAGCTCGTACTATGTTGAGTGTCACTTTACCTCCGTGTACATTGTATAAACACATCAATGTCTTCAGTAGCTCGTATATGTTGAGTGTCACTTTATCACCGTGTACTTTGTATAAACACATCAATGTCTTCAGTAGCTCGTATATGTTGAGTGTCACTTTACCTCCGTGTACATTGTATAAACACATCAATGTCTTCTGTAGCTCGTATATGTTGAGTGTCACTTTACCTCCGTGTACATTGTACAAACACATCAATGTCTTCAGTAGCTCGTATATGTTGAGTGTCACTTTACCACCGTGTACTTTGTATAAACACATCAATGTCTTCAGTAGCTCGTATATGTTGAGTGTCACTTTACCTCCGTGTACATTGTATAAACACATCAATGTCTTCAGTAGCTCGTATATGTTGAGTGTCACTTTACCACCGTGTACTTTGTATAAACACATCAATGTCTTCAGTAGCTCGTATATGTTGAGTGTCACTTTATCACCGTGTACTTTGTATAAACACATCAATGTCTTCAGTAGCTCGTACATGTTGAGTGTCACTTTACCTCCGTGTACATTTGTATAAACACATCAATGTCTTCAGTAGCTCGTACATGTTGAGTGTCACTTTATCACCGTGTACTTTGTATAAACACATCAATGTCTTCAGTAGCTCGTACATGTTGAGTGTCACTTTACCTCCGTGTACTTTGTATAAACACATCAATGTCTCCAGTAGCTCGTACATGTTGAGTGTCACTTTACCTCCGTGTACATTGTATAAACACATCACTGTCTTCAGTAGCTCGATCAAGTTGAGTGTCACTTTACCTCCGTTTATTTTTTATCAATACATCTATGTCTTCTGTAGAACATACATGTTGAGAGTCACTACCTCTGTGTACTTCGCATAAACACATCACTGTTTTCAGTAGCACGTACATGTTGAGTGTAACTTACCACTTTGTATTTTGTATAAATGTATCAATGTCTTCAGTAGCACGTACATGTTCTGTATCCCTTTACTGCTCGTGTACTTTGTATAAATGTATCAATGTCTTCAGTGGCACGTACCTGTTTAATGTACCTTTACTGCTCATGAACTTTGCATAAACGTACCAATGTATACAGCAGTACATAACTATTGAGTTTCACTTCACCGCTCGTTTTCTTTGTATAAACACACCAATGTCTTCAGTAGCACGTACGTGTTGTGTAGCACATTTCGTTTCGTGTACTTTGTAAAAACACATCGATGTGTTCCGTAGCACGTACATGTTGAACATCATTTTACCTCCCGCGAACTTTGTGTAAACGTATCAATCTTTCAGTAGCACGAACATGTGAGTGTAACCACTGCTCGCGTCTTTTGTATAAAAATGGCAATGTCTTCAGTAGCACGTACATGTTGAGTGTAACCGTTGCTCGCGTCTTTTGTATAAAAATGGCAATGTCTTCAGTAGCACGAACATGTTGAGTGTAACTGTTGCTCGCGTCTTTTGTATAAAAATGGCAATGTCTTCAGTAGCACGAACATGTTGAGTGTAACTGTTGCTCGCGTCTTTTGTATAAAAATGGCAATGTCTTCAGTAGCACGTACATGTTGAGTGTAACCTTGCTCGCGTCTAATTTGTATAAACGTATGCAATGTCTTCAGTAGCACGTAACTTTGAGTGTATCACTTACCCTCGTGTTTTTGTATAAACATGCAATGTCTTCAGTAGCACGACATGTTGAGTGTCACTTCTCGCTCGTGTATTTTAAAAATGTCAATGTCTTCCGTAGCACGTATATGTTGATGTACATCCGTTTTACCTCCGCTACTTTGTTAAATATGCAATGTTTCAGTAGCACGAACATTTTGAGTGTAACCGTTGCTCGCGTCTTTTGTATAAAAATGGCAATGTCTTCAGTAGCACGAACATGTTGAGTGTAACCGTTGCTCGCGTCTTTTGTATAAAAATGGCAATGTCTTCAGTAGCACGAACATGTTGAGTGTAACTGTTGCTCGCGTCTTTTGTATAAAAATGGCAATGTCTTCAGTAGCACGAACATGTTGAGTGTAACTGTTGCTCGCGTCTTTTGTATAAAAATGGCAATGTCTTCAGTAGCACGTATATGTTGAGTGTCACTTGGCCTTCCGTGTAATTTGTATAAATCGTATTAATGTCTTCAGTAGCACGTACTTGTTGTGTATCACTTTACCACTCGTGTATTTTGTATAAACGTATAGATGTCTTCAATAGCACGCACATGTTGAGTGTCACTTCAACGCTCGTGTAGGTTTTACACAAATGTCAATGTCTGCTCTAGAACTTATATGTGTTGTGTACAATACCCGTTTTAACTAACTGCACGTTGCACATACTAGTGACGAAGTAACGTACTGGCTGCACGTCCATGTTGTGAAAACATTTCAACATCTTCCTTTTGATGTATGTTTCATATACCGCGTCGGTTGCACGTGACCTGGAGAACACAACGTGACAACGCAGACACCGACTAACAACCCGCTACTAACAACACAACTCGTAGTGGGAGACAATGCACAACACTCAACGACTTCTTGTAAGTTACGTCACATGCGTGATGGAGATAAAATAATCTATAATATTAATATCATGTGTAGAAATACTTTGACGAGTTCAATGCAACGTACATCCAAGGTAAAATCGTAAGCTGTCTCAAAAGGTCAACTGAAATTGTCTAACAATAGACACCTGGGACTTTCAAGAGTGCCGAGAAAAACGTTAGAATCACCCTAAGCTAATCCAGCCAACCTCTCTTTTTTCTAATTTAATAACATGGTAATGTAGCATATTAATATTTGTGTTTTTATTGGTCAACAATTACAGGATGATCCTGATGAAACATTGCAATACACATTTTTTTCAGAAACACCTACAACCAGATTCGTTCTAAGTCATTCATTATGTAGGGTCAACTAGTACTAAGCCAGGTATGTAAATATACACATTTTGAATATAAATCTACAGTTTTACCTGTTTTAGTTGAACTACAACGACCACGTTTGCAAGACACGACACGAAAGATGAGCCGTCATCAATCACGTACGGAAGACATGTACAGCAGTCAGACTGGAGATAACACACCTACTCTACAGAAGACGTCAGACTGGAGATAACACACCTACTCTACAGAAGATGTCAGACTGGAGATAACACACCTACTCTATAGAAGACGTCAGACTGGAGATAACACACCTACTCTACAGAAGACGTCAGACTGGAGATAACACACCTACTCTACAGAAGACGTCAGACTGGAGATAACACACCTACTCTACAGAAGACGTCAGACTGGAGATAACACACCTACCCTACAGAAGACGTCAGACTGGAGATAACACACCTACTCTACAGAAGACGTCAGACTGGAGATAACACACCTACTCTACAGAAGACGACAGACTGGAGATAACACACCTACCCTACAGAAGACGTCAGACTGGAGATAACACACCTACTCTACAGAAGACGTCAGACTGGAGATAACACACCTACTCTACAGAAGACGTCAGACTGGAGATAACACACCTACCCTACAGAAGACGTCAGACTGGAGATAACACACCTACTCTACAGAAGACGTCAGACTGGAGATAACACACCTACTCTACAGAAGATGTCAGACTGGAGATAACAAACCTACTCTATAGAAGACGTCAGACTGGAGATAACACACCTACTCTACAGAAGACATCAGACTGGAGATAACACACCTACTCTACAGAAGACGTCAGACTGGAGATAACACACCTACTCTACAGAAGACGTCAGACTGGAGATAACACACCTACTCTACAGAAGACGTCTGACTGGAGATAACACACCTACTCTACAGAAGATGTCAGACTGGAGATAACACACCTACTCTACAGAAGACGTCTGACTGGAGATAACACACCTACTCTACAGAAGACGTCTGACTGGAGATAACACACCTACTCTACAGAAGATGTCAGACTGGAGATAACACACCTACTCTACAGAAGACGTCAGACTGGAGATAACACACCTACTCTACAGAAGACGTCAGACTGGAGATAACACACCTACTCTACAGAAGACGTCAGACTGGAGATAACCACCTACTCTACAGAAGACGTCAGACTGGCGATGACACATCTACTCTACACGAGACGTCAGACTGGCGATGACTCGTCTACTCTACACGAGACATCAGACTGGCGATGACTCGTCTACTCTACACGAGACGTCAGACTGGCGATGACACATCTACTCTACACGAGACGTCAGACTGGCGATCACTCATCTACTCAACAGGAGACGTCAAACTGGCGATGACACATCTACTCTATACATGGCGTCAGACTGGCGATGACACATGTATTCTATACATGGCGTCAGACTGGCGATGACACATTTACTCTATATGAGACGTCAGACTGGCGATGACTCATCTACTCTACACGAGTCGTCAGACTGGCGATGATACATCTACTCTACAAATGTCGTCAGACTGGCGATGATACATCTACTCTACAGAAGACGTTAGACTGACGATGACTCATCTACTATACACGAGACGTCAGACGGGCGATGACACATCTACTCTACAAAGGTCGTTAGACTGGCGATGACACATCTACTCTATAGAACACGTCAGACTGGCGATCACTCATCTACTCTACACAAGACGTCAGACTTGCGATCACTCATCTACTCTACAGAAGACGTCAGACTGGCGATAACACATCTACTCTACGGAAGACGTCAGACAGGCGATCACTCATCTACTCTACAGAAGACGTCAGACTGGCGATTACTCATCATCTCTACAGAAGACGTCAGACTGGCGATAACACATGTACTCTACAGAAGACATCAGAATGGCGATAACACATCTACTCTACTGAAGACGTCATACTGGCGATAACACATCTACTCTACAGAAGACGTCAGAATGGCGATAACACACCTACTCTACAGAAGACGTCAGAATGGCGATAACACACCTACTCTGCAGAAGACGTGTAAGTGAATCTGTCTCAGTGGCTGCAGTACCATTGAGAACAATACGCGTGTGACAATCACAGACGGGATACGACACATCTACAACATAGACAAAGCTCTAACTAATTAGATTTACAGCACACAGGACGACTGGATAAAACGATCAATCTCATGCCCACTTCACAGAACACTTATACCAATAAACGTTATGATATTACCTAAGAATTCACAGAAGAGTCAGCATTAGTCCGACCTATATAGCGTAAATGCTGAAGATGTCAGCATCATCCAAATACAATATTAGGACCATATACCACAAGATGACCAACCTGAATACATAACAACATTTGTGAAAACCGGTGTGCTGTTTTTAGACTACTTGACATTTGCTAGAAATAGCTCTCAGCGTAAATTATTATTACAGTTTAATATATGTATTTATGTGTTGTTGTAACTTGACGCATTGGAACACTATAGGTCAATTCTTGAAATCGATGGTTTCGCTATGTACTGAATAACTCTGAACGTGGTTATAAACGCGATACTGTAGGACAAGGTTGGAATCGCGATACTGCACATATATATATATAGGACAACTTCACATTGTGAATTTCGTAATACTATTGTACAACCTTTGTTGTTGTTAGTACCGCAGTACAAAAGGATAACTCCTGACAGTGTGGGTTTCAAAATACTGTAGGATAACTCAATATTGTGAGTATCAAAACGCTTTAGGATAATTCTAAAAAATGTGGGTATCGCAAAACTATAGGAACATTCCTGACATGGGTATCCCAATATCATAAGATAATTGTGGGAATCACAAAATGTTTGACTAAACATTAATATTGGAGGTGTCACAAAATGACAGCATGATTCTTGAGTTCGGTTTCCCAACGTCATAGAATAACTCTTAACATTGTGTATGTCACTCAAGTTCAAATTAATTTCTAACGATAACGTTCACTATATGCAAGCAATACTACCTTACGTCGAGTGACTAGTTGAGTTGACGATCTATGATTAAGTGTCTCCGAAGTTCAGTTGATCTGCAAGTAGACTTACGGGACGAACCCATGTATTGTAGGTAAAATATTATTATGCTTTGACGCTTTTCCCTGCTCATAAATTAGTCAATTATGTTTTATTTCAGCGACGTTTCCCTTACCGGCATGGTTCGGGTACGCAGGGTTTTTGGTGCGGTGAATAAATTGAACAAATACATATCCTTGTGGCGCAATTTGCGCCTTAACATCAAGCACTGGCAGTTTTACTCATTTTTGATAGACTTCCGATGCTTATGAAAGCATCGTTCAAACAACTACAACTATCGAGCTGCGCTACAGAAATGCGGCCTATTGCGGCATCAGTTGACTTATATTACAAAAGCATATAACGGATGTAAAAACCGGAGACGTGCTTAGTAATGACATATAATCATATCAGTAGCTACCCTCAATTACCCAGGTTCCGTGAGGTGGCAGCACGTTTTAATCCCACACATCTGTCTGGGGTATTAATGCTCTGCCACCGTTGCCACCAGGGCGGCCGTATCCCCGAATAGGGCAGAGAAGCTGATAGGCTCTCGGGCCAACTATGAAATAAAAACTAAAATAAGGATACACTTTTAAAAGATAATGCTTTACTTTTAAAAGTAGTCAACATTTAAGTTATATTCACATAAGAAAATATACAGAAATACAAACTGGCAGTTGTTTATGAAGCAGGAATTATGTCACGATTAGCCTCGATTACCCAGATTCCGTGAGGTGGCAGCACATTTTAGCCGCTTAGACGAATAATATTCAAATGCCGGCTAAGCACCAGACTATCTTCTTGGCGAAGTTACGTAGCCGAGCGAGAGTCGGTTATGCGAGAGTAATTAATATCACACTTACCTGGATTACTTGGGACTGGGCATTCGAAGTGTGGCCTATGATACAGAAGTATTGGCGTCCAGAACTACACACGATCTTGCGCCCGAATTCATCAACAACGTTATTGTTAAAGGGATTCATTGTGAATTTTAAACCCTTTGTAATGTACGCCTTTTCATTAATCCGATTTGCATAATGATTTATTGTAACTTTATGCATTAATTTCATATCAAATGTGTTTTATTAATAACGCTGATAACATATCAAACGCCTATGCGGTGTTTCTAGTTTGCGCTCCGCCTATACTAACCGTATTCGGCATAGTCAGGCATATTCAGTTTAGTTCGCCAGACTTCGGTTTTATCCTACAAGTTCACTGTGTTTAAAGTCAACAACAGTCACAGCGTGGTTCACGGTGCGTGTATGAATATACGTGGAAGAGTAATCCACGCTGGTCGCCAGATGGCGCAACTGGCAGTGGCACCCCCAGTGTGCCGGACCTGGTCAGCGTCCGGCACTTACCAGCAGGGGCCGGGTAATTATAAATAGGCGCAGTCCTCGGGGTTCCGCGCGCATCCTACGATCACGTCTGACTGACAGCTCTACGGACTGAGTAGATTGACGTGGCTGCGACACTCCCAATCCACAGATACACAGAAGATGTCGAGGTAAGCAAGTCTTACTTAGTAGTTTTCCACAATATGAATATTCATAATAATCGGGCAGCATAATTATTCATCCATATAGCAGCAAGC